>PVIH01027578.1:0-16721 GCA_004025045.1 Sigmodon hispidus | reverse complement strand
AAAAAAAAAGAGCTGCCGTGGCCATGGTTTCTATTCACAGCAATAGAATACTGACTAAGATAGATCTTGTTATCAGGAATGAGATATTGCTGATAGGCCTGAGTATGCCTTTGTTTGGAGAAATTGGACTTTGGGAATTTTGGTAAGGAAAGCAGTTGAATGCTTTAAGTGGGGTTGAATGGGCCATACTAACAGGAACAAGGAATAGAATTGTGATGAGGATGATTTGAACTGAGAAGATCTGGCTCAAGAGATTTCAGAGAAGATTACTTATGTGGCCTAGAGATTGTTCTTATGATATTTTTGTGCAGAACGTAGCTACTTTCTGCTATTTCCTTTGGGAGAGATTTCCAGACATAGTATTGACTGTATTGATTGGCTATTAGTGGTCACACATAGCAAAATCTATAGTTTTTTTGGATAATGCAAATAAGTTTGTTACACTTATATTTACTTTGTGTTCAGCTTTCCCTCTGATTTTTTTTCCGTCCCTGTATATCCTTATTCAAGGTCCCTTCTACCTCCCGCCACATCAGGTCATTTTTTCTTCTCCACAACTCCCATCCCCTCCCTGGGCAGGCAGCAGACAGTCCTATGGTCCCACTGACCCAATAATGCTAAGTTCATTCTCCACTACTGGCAAATCCAGTTTTGTCCTCACTCCCTCAAGAGTGAGTCAGGTGTTCCTATAGTTGGAGTGGGATCCGAAGGGTCAGTCCAGTGTTTCTGATCCCAAGCTGTTCCGTGGTTGTGGTTAGCAGCTTGGGCATGCTTGGCTTTTTTTCTTGTTTGTTTGTTTAGAGACCACTAATGAGTGAGTACATCCCCTGATTATCTTTCTGAGTTTGTGATACCTCGCTCAGGAGGATATTCTCCAAATCCATCCATTTGCCTGCGAATTTTAGGATATCATTTTTCTTACTGCTGAGTAGTATTCCATTATGTAGATGTACCTCAGTTTGTTAATCCATTCTTCAGATGAGGGACATCTAGGTTGTTTCCAGATTCTTGCTATTACAAATAATGTTGCTATGAACATAGTTGAGCTAATACCTTTGGAGTGTGAATGTGCCTCTTTAGGGTATACACCCAGAAGTGGTAGTGCTGGGTCCTTGGGGAGATTGATTCTCAATTTTCTGAGAAACCGCCATATTGCATTCCAAAGTGGCTGAACAAGCTTACACTCCCACCAACAATGGAGGAGTGATCCCCTTGCTCTGCATCCTCTCCAACACAGGCTGTCATTTGTGCCTTTTATCTTAGGCAAGCTGACAGGTGTTAGGTGGGATCTCAAAGTTGTTTTGATTTGCATTTCTCTGATGGCTAAAGATGATGAGCACTTTTTCAGGTGCCTTTCAGCCATTCATAGTTCCTCTGCTGAGAATTCCCTTTTTATATCTGTACCCCATTTTTTGATTGGGTTATTCAAGGCTTTTGGCTTTAGATTCTTGAGTTCTTTATATATCTTAGAGATCAGTCCTCTATCACTTGTAGGGTGGGTGAAAATCTTCTCCCATTCTGTAGGCTGTTGCTCAGTCCTATTGACAGTGTCCTTGGCTTTGAAGAAGCTTCCTAGCTTCAGGAGATCCCACTTATTGATTGTTGGTCTTAGTGTCTATGCCACTGGTGTTATATTTAGGAAGTGGTCACATATGCCAATTCATAGAAGCGTATTTCCCACTTTCTTTTCTATCAAGTTCAAAGTGGCTGGGTTTAAGTTGAGGTCTTTGATCCACTTGGATTTGAGTTTTGTGCAGGGTGACAGACTCAGATCTATTTGCATTTTTCTACACACTTCCATCCAGCTATGCCAACACCATTTGTTAAATACACTATCTTTTCTCCCTTGAATATGTTGGGGTTCTTTGTCAAAGATCAGGTGTTCATAGGTTTCTGGGTTAATGTCTGGATCCTCAATTCTATTCCATTGGCCACAAGTCTGTTTTTATGCCAGTACCAGGCTGTTTTTGTTACTGTAGCTCTATAGTATAACTTGAAGACAGGGATGGTGATACCTCCTGAGGTTCTTTTGTTGAGTTAAATTGTTTTGGCAATCCTGGCTTTCCTGTTATTCCAAATGAAATAGAGTACTGTTCTTTAAGGATCCAAGAAATACTGTGTTGGGATTTTGATGGGCACTGCATTGAATCTGTAGATTGCCTTTGTAGAATTGCCATTTTTACTATGTTGATCCTACCAATCCAGGAACATGGGAGAGCTTTCCATTTTCTGATATTCTCTTCAATTTCTTTCTTCAGTGATTTAAAATTTTTGTCAAATAGGTCTGTTACTTCTTTGGTTATAGTTACTCCAAGGTATTTAATACTGTTTGCAGCTATTATGAAGGGTAATGTTTCCCTTATTTCATTTTCAGCTCTTCTATCTCTAGTGTATAGAAGGGCTACTGATTTCTTTGAGTTAATCTTGTATCCTGCTACACTGTGGAAGGTGTTTATCAGCTGTAGCAGTTCCTTGGAAGAATTTTGTGGGTCATTTATGTATACAATCATATCATCTGCAAATAAAGATAGCTTCAATTCTTCTTTTCCAATTTGTATCCCTTTAATCTCTTTTTGTTCTCTTATTGCTTTAGCTAAAACTTTGAGAACTATATTGAATAGATGAGGGGAGAGAGGACATCCTTGTCTAGTTCCTGACTTTAGTGGAATTGCTTTGAGTTTTTCTCCATTAAGTTTGATACTGGCTGTCAGCTTCTTCTAAATAGCCTTTATTATATTTAGGTATTCTCCCTTTATTCCTGATCTCTCCAGGGTTTTAATCATAAAGGAGTGTTGAATTTTGTCAAAGGCTTTTTCAGCATCTAAGGATATGATCATGTGGTTTTGTTCCTTTAGTTTGTTTATATGATGGATAACATTTACAGTTTTTCATATGTTGAACCAGCCCTGCATTTCTGGGAAGAAGACTACTTGATCATGGTGGATGATATCTTTTATACATTGTTGTACACGGTTTGTTAAAATTTTGTTGAGAATTTTTGCATCAATATTCATGAGGGAAATTGGTCTGTAATTCTCCTTCTTTGTTGTGTCTTTGAGTGGCTTGGGTATTAGGGTAATTGTGGCCTCATAAAAGGAATGGGACAATATTTCTTCAGTTTCTACTGTGTGAAATAGTTTGAGGAGTAACGGTAATAATTCTTCTTTGAATGTCTGGTAGAATTCTGCACTAAAACCTTCTGGACCAGGGCTTTTATTTTTGGGGAGGTTTTTAATGACAGCTTCAATTTCCTTAAGGATTATATGCCTGTTTAGGTAATAAATCTGATCTTCGTTTAATTTTGGTAGATGGTACCTGTCCAGAAAGCTGTCCATTTCTTCTAGGTTTTCCAATTTTGTGGAATACAGATTTTCAAAATATGATCTAATAATTCTCTGTATTTCCTGGGGGTCAGTTGTTATGTCCCCCTTTTCATTTCTGATTTTGTTGATTTGAACACTCTCTCTCTGTTTTTTGATTAATTTGGCTAAGGGCTTAGCTATTTCATTGACTTTCTCAAATAACCAACTCTTAAATTCATTGATTCTTTGTATTGTTCTTTTTGTTTCAATTGTATTGATTTCAGCTCTAAGTTTGATTATTTCCTGCCATCTACTCCTTCTAGGTGAGTTCGCTTCTAATTTTTCTAAGGCTTTCAGCTGAGCTGTTAGGCCTCTAGTGTGGGATTTCTGTAGGTTTTTCATATAGGCATCTAGCGCTATGAAATTTCCTCTTAAGACTGCTTTCATTGTGTCCCACAAGTTTGGATATATTGTGGATCCATTTTCATTAAATTCTAGGAGGACTTTGATTTCTTTCTTAATTTCATCCTTGACCCAGAGATTTTTCAGCTGAGTGATGTTTAGTTTCCATGAGTTGGTACTCTGTCTTTGGGTTTTTATGTTGAACTCTAACTTTAGGCCCTGGTGGTCCAAAATGTCACAAGGGATTATTTCCATTTTTTGTATCTGTTGATATTTGCTTTATGAGCAATTATGTGGTCAATTTTGGAGAGAGTTCCATGAGGATCTGAGAAATATGTATATTTTTTTGCCTTTGGTGGAAGGTTCTGTAGATATCTATGAAATCCATTTGCATCATAACCTCTTTTAGACTCCTTATTTCTCTGTTGAGACTCTGTCTGGTTGATCTGTCCAGGGTTGAATGTGATGTATTGAAGGCTCCCACTATTAGGGTGTAAGAATTGATGTGGGATTCGAGCTGTAGCAGTGTTTCTTTTACATAAGTAAGTGCCCTTATATTAGGGGCATAAATATTTAAGATTGAAATCTCGTCTTGACCAATTTTTCCTGTGATGAATAAGTAGTGACCATCTTGGTCCCTTTTAATTGCTTTTAGCTTAAATTCTACTTTGTTAGATATTAGGGTGGCAACCCCTGCTTGTTTCTTAGGACCATTTTACTGGAAAATCTTTTCCCAACCTTTTATTCTAAGCCTGTGTCTGTCTATTCGGTTGAAGTTTGTTTCTTGTAGGCAACAGAAGGTTGGCTTCTGTTGTTGTATCTATCTTGTTAGTGTGTGACGTTTTATAGGAGAGTTGAGACCATTGATATTAAGGGAAATTAGTGACCACTGATTCATATTTCCTGCCATTTTTGGTAGTAACTTGTTTGTATTTCCTTTCTCTGGGGTATTCTTCTGTGGAATTATTGTTTTTGATTTCGTGGGTGTATCTGTGGTCCTTAGGTGGGTGTTTTCCATGTAATACTCTCTGTAGTGCTGGATTCATACACAGATATTCTTTCAGTCTGACTTTGTCCTAAAATATCTTGTTTACTCCATCTATGGTGATTGATAATTTTGCAGGTTATAGTATTCTAGTTTGGCAGCCATGCTCTTTTAGCGTCTGTATAACTTCTGACCAAGCCCTTCTAGCTTTCAGCATTTCCATTGAAAATCAGGCATTATTCTGATGGGTATGCCTTTATTTGTAAGTAGGCCCTTTTCTTTTGCAGTTCTTAAATTTTTTTCTTTGTTCTATATGTTTTGTGGCTTGATTACAATGTGGCACACTGAGTGTTTTTTTTTTTAGGGTCATATCTATTTGGTGTTCTGTAAGCTTCTTGTATCTTTATAGGCATTTCCTTCTTCAGGTTAGGAAAGTTTTCTTCTATGATTTTATTGAAAACATTATCTGTGCCTTTGAAGTGGTATTCTTCTCCTTCTTCTATTCCTATTATTCTCAAATTAGGTCATTTCATGGTGTCCCAGATTTCCTGAACATTTTGATTTATGGCTTTTCTAGTTTTACTATTTTCTTTGACTGATATATCTATTTGGGCTACTGAGTCTTCCACTTCAGAGATTATATCTTCCATCTCTTGAACTCTGTTTGTTATGCTTGTATCTGTGGTTCCAGATTTTTTCTTCAGATTTTCTATTTCCATCTTTGCCTCACTTTCTGCCTTTTTTATTGCTTCTATTTCAGCTTTTAGTTCCTGGCATGCTTCTTTCATAGATTTGTTCATCTCTTCCAATTTTTTGTTTGTATTTTCTTGTATTTCTTTAAGGCTATTTTTCATATCTTCTTTGAGAGCTTCAATGATCATCAAAACAGAATTTTTGGTGTTGCTTCCTTCTGTTTCCTCTTCATTGCTCAGTTTAGGTCTTGTATTTGTAAGATCACCACTTTCTTCTGGAGTTACCTTGTTTTTCTTTGTAATATTATGTAAGTTTTTGCGCTGACATTTGCCCATGGCTTCAGTGGTTCACAATTAGGTGGATCCTGGTCAGCTGTGGCACTTGGGCTTGTCTGCCTCCTGTCACTACTCTGGGCGGGGTCTGAGTCTGTCTTTCAGGGACCCCAGTATTTACTCTGTTCACTCAGTTGGAGTTGGAGGTGGGTAGCTGTGCAAATTCCCTCAGCAGCAGCTAGGGGGAATGTGACAGACAGACTTTATCTGTGCCTGCTACAGAGTGCGGTGGGACTAGCTCCGCAGACAGCACCTGGTCCAGGAAGGGGAACCGAAACTGATGGGAGCTCAACTCTCCCTCCCTGGCTCCAGATCTATAATTAAAAGGAGCAGGTTAAGTAAGAAAAAAGTAAAGTGTGTAGTGTGAGAAGAAAAGAAGCATCCAGAAATGTAATAGAGTCAAGTCCTGTGCTCAGGGACATAAAAGTTAAAGAAAATTTAATGCTAAATAGAGTAAGTGAAATGGTATCTTTAGAGAAAGTTCTCATCCAGGTAAGCTTCCAACATGTGAAAAGTAAATAAAGAAAAGTTAAAGTAAATTTTGGCAGTACATGACTGTAGTTCCATCATTCCAGTGGCAGAAGATGGTCTCTGAGATTGAAGCCAGCCTGATCTACAAACCAAGTTCTGACATAGCCAAACTTAGGCAATGAAGCTTTGACAGACTCTTTGTTGGAACCTTTGGCTACCCAATAATGACATGGAGACTTATTGTTAAATATAAAAGGTTGGCCTTAGGTTAGGCTTGTTTCTAACTAGCTCTTATAACTTATATTAA
Organism: Sigmodon hispidus; assembly: GCA_004025045.1. Lineage (NCBI taxonomy): Eukaryota > Metazoa > Chordata > Mammalia > Rodentia > Cricetidae > Sigmodon > Sigmodon hispidus. Next base: position 10,229 of record PVIH01027578.1, on the reverse strand, counting down.
CCAATATTTTTAAATCTACATTCTTCTACAAGCTCATCACCTCATCTTCTATTATGTCTACCTTGGTTATTCCATGTCTGACTGGTGCCTACTACTTTATTCTTCCTAGAGCAATATGTCCCTGGAAATCCTACCTAACCTCTTCAAGACTAGCTATTTGTCATTCAGCCTTCTATTAAAACAACCACGATGACACATCTTAATACACAGTAAAGGAATATTCCACAACAGTGAAGGAATCTATTGAAAACAAAAAGCTGATAAAAATGTATTTGACCAAGGGTCCAAGTACCAGCCCCAGCAAGCAACAGAACTTAACAGCTTTGACAACATGGTTCTCTCTTTAGATACAAGAATTAAAAAGGAGGTTATAGAATATCCTTCTGAAACTAAAGAAAACCACTAAAGCTGCTTGTACCAGTGATGTCCCCACATGGAGGCTCAGAGAATCCATTTAATGAAGCTATGAAGATGAAACTTGTATTGTGTTGGAGGCCCAAAGATGTTGAAGTTGCCCAAGTCATGGGATGCCTCCTACTAAGAAGGTGTGGAACCAGCCTGAGATAGAATTTTTTTGCATTTAACAAGGCTAAAAGGAGTGGGAAATCTGAGAGCCCTTTGACATCAAACATGAAGATACAGAGTTTTTCATTTTACACAGTTAATTTTTAGTCTGGTTTGAGTTAAGTGTTTCCTCACTATGATCCCTTTTCTTACTTTTGGATTGGTAATATACATTCTGTGGCCACTGTGTTGGAAGTATGGTATGTACTTTATCATTTTGTTTTTCCAGATGATTACAGTTAAGAAATTGCTATGAGGCTCAGAAGAGATTTTGACTTTGGATTTTTAAAAAGTATTGAGACTCCTACAGGGTATGGGTTCATTTAAAGTTGCAATTAATAAATTTTCACATCATGGTATTATAGCTACAAGCCTGTTGGGACCAGGTAGTAGAATGTAGTGGTTTAAATAAAAATAGCACCCATAGGCTTATAGATTTGATTGCTTGGTCCCAAGGGAGTGGCACTATTAGGACGTGTGGCTTTGTAGTAGGTGTGCCCTTGCTAGTGGAAGCCAGTAACTGGAGTTGGGTTTTGAGGCTTCAAATATTCATGCCAGGAGCTCTCTCTATCACCTCCTGCAGCCTGCCAACCTAGATATAGAACTCTCAGCCACTTCTCCAGCAATATATCTGCAATCATGCTGCCATGCTTCTCTCCATGTTAAAAATAGACTAACCATCTAAAACTGTAAGCCAACCCCAGTTATATTTTTTATTTGTAAGTGTTACTATGGTCATGGTATCTCTTCATAAGAATAAAGCACTGAATAAGATGAATATTCTTGGTAATACGCCCAAAGAATTCTATCTCTTACTACAGAGACATTTTCTCATTTATGTTAATTGCTATTCTAGTCATAATATCTCAAAATTAGAAACCATGTAAGTATCCATCAGTTGATGAATTAATAATAAAAATATGGTACATATATGCAATGAGGTATTACTCAGCTTTTAAGATAAATGAAATTATAAAGTCTGTAAATGAATGGATATAACTAGAAATAATTATTTTGTGTTTGGTAACACAGGTACAAAAAGATAAATGTTGCATGTTTTCTCTTATATTAATTTTTAAGATTTTGATATACATGTTTCAATCAAAACAATTATCTAAAATATAACACAGAGTTTAGGTAGTTCATAAAGGGCCAAGTGGGAGGAGAGAATTTTCTGAGAAAGGGGAAATAGGATATAGTATTGTATAAAAGATGAAAGGGGAAACTCAACCCCACTCATCCCTCTGCTAAATCCATGACAGTGGTGAAAATCCTTGCAGGCCAGAAATCCCTCATGAAATCCAGTTCACTTGACACCTTCATCTACAAATTCTGTCCCAACAACCAGCAACTTCAATAGCTACCTGAAACCCACAGACCCTCAACAACTATTGGACCAAGAAGTGAGTGACATTTCATCCAGCCAGCCATAGAACCCAGTCTCCATGATTCAGGCCTTGGGACAAAACCCATGGAACCCCACCCACACTCATGCCTTCCCTAAATCCAGGCCAGCAGGGAAAACTCCTGCAGGACAGAACTTCCCAGTGAAATCCAGTTCATTGAACACCTACATCTATAAATCCCACCCAAATCCCTAATCCATCCAATCACCTGGAAACCTCAGAAGCTACCTGATACTCAGAGGTCCTTAGCATCTATTGAACCAAAAGTGGCTACCTGAGATCCAAAGTTTGTCAGCACCTATTGGATTAAGAGGGCTACCTGAAACCACAATTCACCAGCACCTACTGAATCAAGAGATCATATAAGATCAGGAGCTTCTTCTGAATCAAGAGCTCATATTGGACCAAAATTGGATGTCTGAGACACAGCATTAGCCAGCTCTCTTTACACCAAGAACAGCTGAATGTGACACAGAATACATTACCTCTAATCGGACCAAGAGAAGCTTCCTGAGACACAGACAAAGCCAGAAGAGAATGCATCAAAATAAGCTCTTGATATAAACACAAATCCTGCAATTATCCAAGGAAGCAATGGGCAGGAATCAGTGCAAGAACACATAAAACAACATAAAAAAATATGGCACCACCAGAATCTAGTGGTTCTACAACAAGAAGACCTGATCATGACAATGTAGAAGAAGAAAAATGAAACAACCTTAAAAACAGTTTTATGAAGATAATAGAAGCCTTAAAATAGGTAATTTTAAAACTTCCTTAAAGAAATAGAAGAAAGAACAAACAACAAAAACAAAACCTGGAATAGATCAGCAAATTCCTTAAAAAAAAAAAAAGAAAACCAAGAGAAAGCAATCAAACAGGTGAAAGAAACATTTCAGGCACTTGAAAAAGTGTTCAACATCTTTAGCCATCAGGGAAATGCAAATCAAAACAGCTTTGAGATATCACCTTACATCTGTCAGAATGGCTAAGATTAAAAACACAAATGACAGACAATACTGGAGAGGATGAAGAGCGAAGGAAATACTCCTCCATTGTTGGTGGGAGTTCAAACTTCTTCAGCCACTCTGGAGTACAGTATGGCAGTTTCTCAGAAAACTGGGAATCAATCTCTCAAGGACCCAGCACTACCACTATTGGGCATATATCCTAAAGATGCACATTCACACCCCATAAACATTAGCTCAACTATGTTTATAGCAGCATTATTCATAATAGGAAGAACCTGCAACCCCTCAACTGAAGAATGGATCAACAAACTGTGGTACATCTATACAACAGCAGTAAGAAAAAAATGATATCCTAAAATTCACAGGCAAATGGGTGGAATTGGAGAATATCTTCCTGAACAAGGTATCACAAACCCGGAAAGATAAGCAAGGGATGTACTCACTCAGTGAACTTAAAAAAAGATGTCATTGTATCTAAGAGCTCAAGGCTAGAACATAGCTAAATGACATAGTGCTTTACTTCTGCATTGATGGCCTGTGGCAGGGGTGTGAGTGAGGAAAGACTCATTTTATTTAACGGGCTGGCCACAGGGAGTTTAATTATGCTCCAGTAACTAGATGAACTGCATGAACAGGCTTTTTTGTAAATGGGGAGATCATAAGAGTGGGTATGAAACTGAGAGGACTGATAACTGAGTTTGATGGGGTGCAGATGTAAAATCACCAAATAATAAATAAAAATATTTTTTAAAAAAGATTTAAAGTTTGAAATAGAAGCAATAAAGAAGAAACAGGCAAGGGAATGCTAGAAATAGAAAATTTGAAGAAACTGACCATAGCTACAGATGCAAGCATATAAAATAATGCAAAAGATTGAAGAAAGAATATCTGTTGTGGAAGATTCAATAGTGGAAATAGATACATCAGTCAAAGAAAGCATTCAAATTAAAAAAGACTTAACACAAACATCTAGGAGATATGAGACACCATGAAAAGACCTAATTTGAGAATAATTGGAATTGAAAAATACAAGCTGAAAGGTACAAAAAATATAATCAACAAATGCATAGAAAAAAACTTTACCAATCTAAAGAAGGAAATGTCAATAAAGATACAAGAAGCTTATGGAGCACCAAATAGATTGGACTCCCCCAAAAAGTATGCTTGCCACATAATAATAAAACCACTAAACCCACAGTATAAAGAACATTAAGAGCTGCAAAGGAAAAAAGGCCAAATAACTTATAAAGGCAGACCTATCTAAATAATACTAGACAACTCAGTGGAAACAATGAAAGCCAGAAAAGTCCTGGTCAGATGTTGTACACACACAAAGAGACCACAGTTGCCAGCCCAGAATACTATAGCCAGCAAAACTGTCAATTACCATAGATAGAATAAACAAGATGTTTCATGATAAAACCAGATTTAAATAATACCTATCCACAAATTCAGCTCAACAGAAAGCACTAGAGGGAACACTCCAAACTAAGAAAGCTAGATATACCCATGAAACCACAAACAATAAATAATCCCACAGAAGAAAAACTCAAAGAAAGGAAACTCACACAACCACCCAAAATAGCAGAAAGTAACAATCACTATTTATTAATATTCCTTAATATCAATGGACTCAACTCATCTATAAAAATATACAGAGTAACAGAATGGATACAAAAACAGAATCTATCCTTCTGCTACATACAAAAGACATACCTTCACTTCAAAGACAGACACTGACACAGAGTAAAGGATTGGGAAAAGTCTTTCTAATCAAATGGACTCAAAAAACAAGCTAGTGTAGCTAGCTATCCTAATATCTAACAAAATAGACTTCAAGCTAAAATCAATCAAAGGCTATCAGGATAGACATTACTTATACATGTCAGGAAAAATCCATAAAAATAAAATCCCAATCCTGAACATTTATGCCCCAAATACAAAGGCACCCTCAAAAGTAACAGAAATATTACTAAAGCTGAAATCGCACTTCAAAATCCACACAATAATTTTGCAAGACTTCAATACCCTATCCCCACCAATGAGAAGGTCTACCAGACAGATACTTAACAGAAAAATAAAGGATCTAACAAATGAAATATATATATATATTTCAAATTATATATATATATATATATATATAAAAAACTTTCCACTCAAACACAAGGAATAAACCTTCTTAGCACCCCATGAAACTTTCTCTAAAATTGACCACATATCAGTCATAAAGCAAATATGAATAAATACAAAAAATTATCATATCAGAACACCATGGACTATAGTTCAACAAAACACAAATGAGAAAAAGCCTACAAACTCATTGATACTCACCATCTCTCAACTGAACCACCTCTGGGTCAAGAAAAAGTAAAGAAAGAAATTAAAGACTACATAGAGTTCAATGAAAATGAATCCACAACACACCCAATCTTATGGGACACAATGAAAGCAGTGCTCAGAGGAAAATTCATAGCACTAGATGCTTACATAAAAATCTTGAAAAAATTCCATACAAGAGAGTTAACAGCACAGCTGAAAGCTTTAAAATAATTAGAAGCCATCTCACCTAGAAGGAGTAAATGGCAGGAACTCATCAAAATCAGGGCTAAAATAAATAAAATTGAAACAAAGAAAACAATACAAGAATCAATAAGTCAAATAGTTGATTCTTTGAGAAAGTCAACAAGATAGACAAACTCTTATCCAAACTAAACAAAAGACAGAGAGTATGCCAATTAACAAAATCAGAAATGAAAAGCAGGCCATAACAAGAGATAGCTAGGAAATCCAGAGAATCATTAGGTCATACTTCAAAAATCCTGTACTCATCTAAATTGAAAAACCTGTAAATAATGGACAACTTTTTAGGAAGGTACCACTTACCAAAATTAAATCAAGGCCAGATAAATTACCTAAAAGGCAAATTTGGGGCCTAGATGATTTTATGAAGCTCCAGCCACCCTAATACCCAAGCCACACAAAGATGCAACAAAGGAAGAGCACTACAGACCAATCTCTCCCATGAATATTGATGCAAAAACACTCAATAAAATATTGGCAAACCAAAATCAAGAACATATCAAGAAATCCCCCACCATGATCATATAGGCTTCATCCCAGGGATGCAGGGATGATTCAACATACAAAAAGCTGTCAATGTCATCCATCATATAAACAACCTGAAAAAAACCCATATGATCATCTTCCTAGATGCTGAAAATATCTTTGACAAAATCCAACAACCCTTCATGATAAAAGTCCTGGAGAGTTCAGGGATGCAGGGAAAATACCTAAACATAATAAAAGCAATATATAGGAAACCATCAGACAACATCAAATGAAATGGGGAGAAACTCAAAGCAATCTCACTAAAATCAGGAATATGACAAGACTGTCCTTTCTTTCTATATTTATTGAATATAGTTCTAGAAGTTTTACCTAAAGCAATAAGACAAGAAAAGGAGATTAGGGGGATACAAAATAGAAAGGAAGAAGTGAAACTATCTCTATTTGCAGATGATATAATAGCATACATAATTGACCCACAAAATTCTACAGGGAGAAGTACTACAGGTGATAAACACCATTCACAATGTATCAGAATACAAGATAACTCAAAAATTCAATAGCTCTCTATACACAAATGATAAAATGGTTAAAAAAAATCAGAGAAACATCAACCTTTACAGTAATTTAGAAATAACATTAAATAATTTAGGGTAACTCTAACCAAAGAAGTAACAGAATAGTATGAAAATAACTTTAAATCACTAAAGAAAGAAATTGAAGGAAATATCAGAAAATGGAAAAATTTTCCACCTTCCTGGATAGATAGGAGCAACATAATAAAAATAGCAATCTTACCAAAAAACAATCTACTGATTCAATACAATCTTCATCACAATCCCAACAAAATTCTTTACAGACCTTGAAAGAACAATATTCAACTTCATATAGAATAACAAAAATTTCCAGGATTACCAAAACTATCCTGTTCAATAATAGAACTTCAGGAGGCATCACCATCCCTGATTCAAGATTTGCTATGAAGCTACAGTAATAAAAACAGCTTGGTATTCTCATAAAAATAGATTTGTGGATCAACGCAATTGAATTGAAGACTCTGACATTAATCCTCATGGGTATGAACACCTGATTTTTGAGAAAGAGGCCAAAAATGCATAATGGATAAAAAGATAGCATCTTCAACAAATAGTTCTGACATAACTGGATGGTGGTATGTAGAACAAAACAAATATATTCATATCTATCACCCTGCACAAAACTCAAATCCAAATGGATCAAAGAACTCAGCATAAACCCAGTTACACTGAACCTGATAGAAAAGAAGTGGAAAAATAGACTTGAATGCACTGGCACAGGATACCAATTCCTAAATAGAACACCAGTAGCACAGACACTGAGTGCAACAATTAGTAAATGGAGCCTTCTGAAACTCAGGAGCTCCTGTAAGGCAAAGGACATGGTCAATAAGGCAAAACAAGAGCCTACAAGAATGAGAAAAGATCTTCACCAACCCTGTATCTGACAGAAGACTGATCTCTAAAATATATAAAGAACTCAAAAACTAGAGATTAAAAAAACCAAACAACTCAATTGGAAAATGGGGTACAGAGCTAAATAGGGAATTGGCAACATCAGAATTACAAATGGCTGAAAGGCACATGAAAAAATGTTCAATATCATTAGCCATTAGAGAAATGCAAATCAAAACAGCTTTGATATACCACCTTAAACCTGCCAGAATGGCTAAGATTAAAAGTACAGAAGACAGCCTATGCTAAAGGGGATGTGGAGCAAGAGCAACATCCTCCACTGTTGGTGGGAGTGTAAACTTGTACAGCCACATTAGAAAACAGTATGGTGCTTCCTCAGAAAAGTGAAAATTAATCTAACCCATGATCCCCAATATTACTATGGGGCATATACTCAAGGGATGCACATTCTTACCCAAAGGGTATTAGCTCAACTATATTCATAGAAGCATTATTTATAATAGCCAGAATCTGGAAACAATCTAAATGCCCTTCAACTGAAGAATGGATTAAAAATTTTAGTACATTTACACAATGGAGTATTACTCAGCAGAAAAAAAGAACAATTACATTCTGGAATATGCTAATCTGGATAGTATCATCCTGAGTGATGTAACACAGACTCAGAAATACAGATATAGTATGTACTCACTCATAAGTGGATTTTAGATGTAAAGGAAAGGATAACCAGGCTACAACCCACACTCTCCTCCCAGCAACTAAGTGACAGGAGAAAGTTAAGAGAGATATCTATAGAGGACTATGGGAAAGAAATAGAGACTTCCTGAGAAAATTAGGACCATATTGTGGGGGTAGCAAGGGGAAGTGAGAAGAGAACATGAGAAAATGAGATGGTAATGAGGGGGAGCAACAGAGAGGGAGAGAACAAAAAGTTGTTGTTCTGATAGAGGGTGACATTGTGGGGTTAGAGAGAAACCCAAGACCAAAGAACCCACAAGATGAGCCCAACTAGGAGTCCAAGTATAGTGGAAAGGGTACTTAAACTGGTCTTTCCCTATTAGCATATGAATGGCCATCCTAATTTCCATTAGAAAATCTATATCCAGCAGCTGAGATCTATAACTAAACAAAGACTGAGCTAGTGGTCTAGCTGAAGAGAGGCAGGAAAAATTTTATGAGTGGAGAGATTGGGATCATGATGAAGAGACCCATGGAGTAGGCTGTTCAGTGCTATTGGGTGCTGGCAGACTCTGAAATAACAACTGAGGAACCTTCATGGAATGAATCTGGACTCTCTGAATGTAGGTGACAGTCGAAAGGCATAGGCAGTTTTTGGAGCCTCTTGCATTCAGACCAGAGTTTATCCAGGGCCCATGAAGTATCTTCTTGAAGCCTATGCCTACCAGGAAAATCCCTTTCTCAGTCTCAACACTTGAGGGAGGGACTTGTTCCTACCTCAACTGGGTATGTCAAACCCAAATGACTCACCTTGGGATTTCTTGCTTTTATCTAAGGAGGTAATAGGGGGAATATGAGAGGTGAAGGGAGAAGCTCGGGTAGGACTGGGAGAAGAGGCAGGAGAGAGAGCAGTAGTGGGTATGGAAAAAATTAAATAAGATAAAGGGGAAATTAGGATGATAGAATTAAATTAGAGGGTGGAATAGAAGACAGGGTAAAGAAGGGACAACTAATATTAAAGACTTTTTGGGAGCTGATATGGAAACCTACTATTGTAGAAGCCACCTAAATGTAAACATAAATGGAATGAATTTAAATGGAGATACACAATGCCCCAACTAAGATATCTATGTCACCAAGTAAATCCTCTAGCACTAGGAATAAACTACATTTTGTTGATTCCCTGTCCAAAAGGGACCAATAGATTACCTAAACATCGCTCATCAGATCCGGTTCCGCTTCCGGGACCAGGTGCTGTCTGCAGAGTCCCAGCACATCTGTAGCTGGGGCAGATAACTCTGCTGGTCACCATACCCACAGCTGTTACTGAGGGAAATTGCATGGCTACCCACCTCAACACCAACTGAGCAAACAGATAACTACAGGGGTCCCTGAAGGACAGACTCAGACCCCGTCCAGAGCTGCTACTGAGGAAAGTTGCACAGCTACCAACCTCGACCTCAAACTGAGTGAATAGATAACTTCTGGGGTCTGTGAAGGATAGATTCAGACTCTGCCCACAGAGGTGACAGGAAGCACACAAGTCCAAGTGCCACAACTGACCAGGACCCATCTAATCTTGAACCACTGAAGCCATGGGCAAACGTCAGTGCAAAAACTTACATAATAATACAAAGAACAACATGGTAACTCCAGAAGAGAATGACAATCTTACAAATACAAGACCTGAACTGAGCAATGAAGAGGAAAAAGAAGGAAACAACACCAAAAATTCCTTTTTGATGATCATCAAAGCTCTCAAAGAAGATACGAAAAATAGCCTTAAAGAAATAGAAGAAAATACAAACAAAAAATTGGAAGAGATGAACAAATCTATGAAAGAAACATGCCAGGAAATAAAAGCTGAAATAGAAGCAATAAAAAAGGCAGAAAGTGAGGCAAAGATGGAAATAGAAAATCTGAAGAAAAAAGCTGGAACCACAGATACAAGCATAACAAACAGAGTTCAAGAGATGGAAGATAGAATCTCTGAAGTGGAAGACTCAGTAGCTCAAATAGATATATCAGTCAAAGAAAATAGTAAAACTAAAAAAGTCATAACTCAAAATGTTCAGGAAATCTGGGACACCATG
>PVIH01027577.1:0-16722 GCA_004025045.1 Sigmodon hispidus | reverse complement strand
TGATTCTCAATTTTCTGAGAAACCTCCATATTGTATTCCAAAGTGGCTGAACAAGCTTACAATCCCACCAACAATGGAGGAGTGTTCCCTTTGCACCGCATCCTCTCCAGCATAGGCTGTCATCTGTGCCTTTTATCTTAGCCAATCTAACAGGTGTTAGGTGGTATCTCAAAGTTGTTTTGATTTGCATTTCTCTGATAGCTAAAGATGAAGAGCACTTTTTCAGATGCCTTTCAGCCATTCGTAGTTCCTCTGCTGAGAATTCCCTTTTTAGATCTGAACCCCATTTTTTGATAGGGTTATTCAAGGTTTTGGGATCTAAATTCTTGAGCTCTTTATATACCTTAGAGATCAGTCCTCTATCACTTGTAGGGTTGGTGAAAATCTTTTCCCATTCTGTAGGCTGTCCTTTTGTCCTATTGACAGTGCCCTTGGCTTTGCAGAAGCTTCCCAGCTTCAGGAGATCCCACTTATTGATTGTTGGTCTTAGTGCCTGTGCCACTGGTGTTATATTTAGGAAGTGGTGGCCTGTGCCAATTTGTGGAAGTGTATTTCCCACTTTCTCTTCTATCAAGTTCACAGTGGTTGGGGTTAAGTTGAGGTCTTTGATCCACTTGGATTTGAGTTTTGTGCAGGGTGACAGGCTCGGATCTATTTGCATTTTTCTACACACTTCCTTCCAGGTATGCCAACACCATTTAAAGTCTCATTTTTTATCCTTGTATCCCCTTGTTCAAACTCCCTTTCCCCTACCAACCCCTCCCAGTCAGTCTTCATTCTCCCTCCTCCCAATCCCCCCAGTCCCTCCCCAGAAAGGGAAAGAAGTCCCAAGGTAGATTACATTAGCTCAGCATCTACTCTGAGCAAGTCTGATTTCCTCTTTCTAATATCGAGACTGGGTTAGGTGTTCCTCTTGAGGGAATGGGCTCCAAGGTACCAGTCCATGCACAGAAGCACAGTCTGAACCCTCCCCTTGAGATTCCACATATTGCCCATGTCAGTAGACAGTTACCTATCCTTGGGGGATTTAGTTCCCTTTCCAGATGGTTCACAGATGGCTGTGCTTGAATCACTGAGTTTCCCAGAGCTCCAGCCAGCCAACATTGTGAGAATTTTCCTCATAGTCTCTATCCCCTTGCTCATATACAGTCTACTCTCCTGCTATCAGCTGGACCAGGGACTCGGCCCAGTGCTCAGCCATGTATCCCTGCCTCTACCTCTATTCATTGTTGGATATAAGTTCTGTGATGGCACTTAGGGTGGCTATTCACACAATTATGGGGTAAGTCCTGGTTAGGCAACACCTTCATTATTGGTTGGAGACCTAGCCAGGAACATCCTATGAGTTCTTGGAGGTGTCTCTAGTACTGTGCCCAGTCTTTTCCCAACCCCATATTTACCTCCTCTATTAAGATGTCCATCACCTTTTCTTTCTCTCTCTCTCCTTGTTGTTTCTCTCTCTTGATCATCTTCTCTCGTTATTTGTTTTTACCTTTTCTTGGTTACAGCCTCTTATGCTCTCAATTAGCTAAGGAGATCTTCTCTTTTGCATGATATAGAAAGGTTAAGCCCAGGACAAGCAGAGTACCATAAAACATGTAGCCTTAATTCCCTTGTGTACTCAGGGGATGGAGTCTCACTGGAGTCACCAAGTTGGTAAGACTTTAATCGTATATATTTTTTTTTCTCATTGCAAGTGACACACATAAACTTTTGTTAAGGGAGCGACCAACAGCGAAATCACGAGATACATAGTAAATATGCAAGAATCCTTACTCCTTTCACATTCATATACATGTCATCTGCTTGGCCTGTGCAAAAGTCTAATGTACTTGGGAAGTTAATGGTATATTTTTATGAACTTAATGAGTTGGCATTGACAATTGCAGCTGCTCTACTGGAAACAGTATTTTACTGGGGGAAACACTTATAACTCTGGCACCTGGTATGTAGCTACAGTCTTGCCAAATGCTGCCAGTTATATCCCACAAGTTAGGAATATCAGAAGAAGCTTGTATATACGTGCCATCTATTTATTTAATTACTTATTGCTTTTATTCTCTTTCTCTTATAGTTTGAAGATTTTTAATAGCACAATATATTTCACAGAATCTTATATTTTGCTAATTAGACATAGTAACTAGTAATTAGCAAGAATCCTAAATGCTTTGCTCATGGGCATATTTTTAAGAGTGTAGAAAACTTCCTAATTTTCAAAGATCTATCATCTTGGCAATAGGGATTAAAATGGAATAAAGCATATAGAGATTTTCCCATGAAAATTGGATAAAATTTTCTTTAATATCTAGTTACCATATAAAGAAGACATTTTACAAGCAACACAATATGCCTTTTGATCATTTTTGTCCATTTGTAATATATATATAGTGTATATATATATGTATATATATGTACATGTATGTGAACCACTTAGCAACAAATGTTCCAAGGTCTTTAACTCTCTGCACCCTGACTGTCTATATGTCTCTGTAATATTCTCATATATTACAAGATGATGACATCGAGAAAGATTCTAATTACAAGTATAGTTTAATATCATTAGTATTCATTTTATTGTTTCTTTCCTTTAGCAAAACAATAATATTTTATTTTCTTCTAGGTCATTAATCTATCTAGTCTCAGGTTCTTGGCCATTTGTGAAGTGTCAGTGTTGGGATCTTCCTCATTGGGTAGGCCTTAAATTCAATCAGACAGTAGTTGATTATTCACACTGGCTTTTTGCTACTATTTTACTAGTGCAGCTTGTAAGTTAGCCACCACTGGTAGACCAAAGAGCTTGTAGCTGGGTTGATGATTAATTTGTTCTTTTCCTAGGGTATAATACCATGAGCAGGGTGATGTCAGTAAAAGTGAAGGCTCTAGATAAGCACTATCCTTGACTTCTTCATGAGTTGTGTAGACATTTTCTTCAAAATTAAGGCCTTACAATCACTTTTTGAAGAGTAACCAATAGTTTTGGCAACAGCCTGAGTTGTTTAGGGGTTTCTATGGGGCTCCTTTGGCCAACAAGCTGAATGGATCTATCTGGAAATAAAAATTCAGAGGGAAAGCTGAACACAAAGTAAATATATGTGTAGCAATCTTATTTGTATTATCACCCTTGATAAAAAGACAAAAACAAAAACAAAAAACAAACAAACAAACAAAAGATTAAATATGTACAGTGAAGAATTTATTAAAAAAAAGAAAAAAATTAACAATAATAGTTTTATATTGTGAAATGTAAAATTCCAGTGTATTACAAAATAACTAAATTCATATAAAAAGTACAAAAGCATAAAGTCTAAGTAAATGATTGAATAAATAAGAAAATAAATAAATACATAAATACATAAAAAAAGATTTTATAGTTGGTGATCTAAATTCAATTGCCTATTAACAGGGGAGATCTTAGATATTTTCAAGAAAAATGATGAAAAATTATTTAAAAAATTTCTAAGGGAAAACTATAAAATCAACAGCTTTAAAAATGAAGACAGAATATGAGGTCCCTATGGTCTTTTGCAGAAGTCCAAGATAATATGATTTGGTTTCTGTCTTCAGTGCCTTTGACACCTCTCCTATCTGGGTGAAGCTCAGATGTGGCAGCATTCTACTACCTGGTATAATAGCTTTGCACCTTGTCTCTTGTAATGCAGCTTATGCTTAAGTGTTGTAAATTATGCCTTTGCTAATAATCTACATTTGTTCCTCGTGCCTTTTCTCTATGAAAGTCTTGCCTAAGTCAGAGACAGAGGCCAGCGCACAACTGAAAGAGACATAAAGGCTGTGCCTCAGAGTTCACCTCAATACATGCAAAAAGGTTAAATCTAGGAAATTATTAAGATCTGCTTCATAATTCTATAGGAAAAAAATAATATAGGGTATAATCAATTAACATGCCTTGTAGATTTAGACTGAAAAATAAATGCATCACTTTTAAAAGAAAATACTAAAAAAGTCAACATAAAATACTCAAAGTATTACTGGAAAAATGCCAATGCAATATAACATTTAGGAGATGTAACTACACAGGATTCCTGGCCTTTAGAGCAATGTGAATAAGAGTAGAAGTAATTAAGCATTAAAAGTAAAATTTATTAGCAAGGCAGGCAGAATGATACTAATCAAGTTTAAGCTAGACCCAGATTCCAAATTTATTGTAAAATTATACTCTTTGGAAATATCAATACTAGAGAGGTTAAGATAGATAAAAGGTTTTAAACAATGGAACACTCTAAAAATATTTTTTTTAAAAAAAGAAATGTGTCACTCTGAAGCATACATCAATGAGATTATATATACAATACTTTCTATAAGGCAAATTTCTCTTCCACCCTAGTATCTAGATCAGTGTCTGAGCCAGAAATTAATGAATGGTGGAAATGGATTAAATATTTAATACACCCTGTGTATTTCTACAGCAAGGTAAGGAAAATGGATAGTTTAAAGTACAGAGAAAGGAATTATTTTGGTCTCAACTAAGTTTCCAGTGGAAAGAAATAAAAGAGTCCCTGTCTCAATGCTATGCGAGGAAAGAGCAGAGATTAGCAGAAGGGAGGAAGCTGCCTGGGTATGAGAAGGCAAAATAGGGAAGGGGCTAAAAGGGAAGGGATAGCACTGGAGGAGAGAGTTAAATTTCATGTTATCTATTCAGAGATGTATTTGATTTGACATTAGAAAACATTATTTTCTATCTATAAAGGATTCAAATGACATTCTCTTATTATCTATCATCAATTGATTATTATCATCCATTTATTATATTTTCCAGATTGATACTCTTTAAACTGTGTCATAAATCTACTATCTGTCTTCTATCATCATTTGTTGTCTATTGCTCAATCCGTCATCTGTTTTATGTCTCCCTGTTATATATTATCTATCAGAACCCATCTTGCTATACTTAAACTATAATAGTCAACAATGTGTAAATGTGTGTATATGCAATTTATCCATACATCTATCCATGTATATACTAATCTATTATCTATATTATCTGCTGCATACCATACTGATATAGTTATATTATATTCTGTCTATACACTGATCATCAATTTGTCATCTTTTTTATGTGCTCATCATCAGCTTTTCCCAGAGTTCAACGCAGATCTGGATGCAATGGTAGAAGCTTGACTTGAAGTCACTACTACTTCCCTTGCCACAGAGCAGAACTGTATGATTGGTGGTAGCAGCTGAACTCCTGGGTGAGCCGCAGGAGAGCAATGACTGTAAATTTAAAACAGGGAAGTGCCTTTTTTGAGATGTGGATACACTCTAGTTGAACATAACTGGGACTTTAGAAAGACATTATTCTGTCTAAATTCACAGTCCTTGAACTCCTCATGTCAACGGGTCTTCTTTGCAGGCTACGCCAGCATGGCCACTTTGAACGATTTGCCCCTCTGTGGCCTGGAGTGCAAAGGACATTTCAAACAGTAGGCTTCAAGGCAAAGCACACAGTGCATAAGAAAAATGACTTAAAAGTTCTGAAAGGATTTCCACTACAGGGACTTTAGGGAATTAGTGTAGCCCATGTGAAGAACTCTTGAACAGATTCAGAATTGAGCACTGTGAAGTTAAGAAAAAGCCCAAACAAATCCTTGTGAGGAAAAATTAATTCAAATTATTATTTGTGCTTATTTTAGTTTGTTTGTTTGCTTTCTGTTTGTTTTACAGTCCATCATTTATGGGTATTAACATTGAACACCAAGTGAAAATCTGTTTAATAGACAACCCTAAGCACAATCTTAGAACAAAATCATGAGGCATGAACTCTGGTGCCTTGGGTCTCTTTTGCTTCCTTCCTCAACAGTTCCATTTTGAGTTCATGGAATCCTAATTGCCAAGCCCAGTTGACCATCACAGAGTACTTAGTGCCTTGCCTTTCTGTGCAACGTTGGAAAACATCAGTCCCTCATTGCCCTTGCAGATTCTGATATTGTTCTGGTTCCTCTCTGTCTCATGCTAGTTCATCTGAAATATCTGTGCCCTTTGACAGCTTACATTTCTGTTGCTTTCTTCTCCATTTTATATTACATTATTATCTTTTTCTTCTCAATTATATTAAATTAGGACAACTGTATTTAAAACCTAAAATTTGTAAGACTTAAGTAAAAATATAAATGAAAAGAGATTTATTTTTTGTTCCTTAAGCTTTGACATAGAACCATTCATAAAAAATATACTAGTTTGTGTTCTATTTTTCCTTTTCTAAAAATAAAAATACACATGTATTTATGTAAGGACATGCTGCTATATTATGTTTCTTGTTTGTATCATGATATTATGCTTATGTTATAAATGATATTTCTTTACTTATTTTAGCTGATACATGAGAACAAAATTCATATATTAATGGTAACCTGTGATGATTTAATACATGTAACCTTATGTAATGTTTCAATTGGAAAAATATATTTATCATATTTCTTTTCACATATGATTAGCATATTTTCATTGATAACACATAGCTCAGTTGATTTGATATTGCTGATGTAATCCTCAGATATACAGATAAAGGCTATAGGATTTATATTTTTTACATGTGAATTATTGACTGCTATCTTCTCCAGTGGTATTATTTGCTAAATAAATTCCTTAAATTTTCTTTGTCTCATGCAAATTTCCTGAGATTGGTAATAATCACAACATGATGATGTATTTCTTATAATTATATTTTCTCTTAAACAACTAATTGTCAATGTTTTGTGATCACCCAGTTTCCCTTCTTATAGGTGGGAATATTCAGTTAATCATAATTATATCACATGTCACAATGTCTCACATTGTATCCATCAGTAAAGTTCTGTTACAGAAACTTTTAGTTATGCTAATTCAAAAAATTAGACTTTCTTTTCTGTTTTCTTTCTGTGAAATTTTTTTGATTGAAAATGTGAAGGTGTGTGTGTGTGTGTGTGTGTGTGTGTGTGTGTGATTTTTGGGCCCGCCATTTCTTAGTATTTTTTCTAATACTCAAGTCTCTTATTTATTATACTTTCAAATCTTATGCTATGTTCACTACCAGCTAAAGATTAGCTAAATCATAGAGAAAGATAGGCATAGCTCAAAATTAGATATATTGGAACATATATAACAGCTGTTGAAAGCTATAAAAAGCAGAGTAGATATAATTTTGAAAAGAGATCTTTACAGCTACTGTCTCTTCCCTTTCTGCTTGAGCTTTCTAGAAAAAAATTATATTTATTTTTAAAGGTTTTTTCCCCTGTATTTAGCACTGTTCCCTCTTCCTTCTCTCCTCTCGCAGTCCTCCCGAAGCCTCCCCCAACCCTATCCCCCATTTATTTTCCAAGAAGGGCAAGGACTCCCAAGGTGGGTTAGTTCAGTCTGGCATATCCAGGTGAGGTAGGTCTGATTCCCTTATCTGAGTATTAAGGATGTGTTAAGTGTTTCTCTGTAGGGAATGGGCTCTTAGTCTGATGGTTGCAGAGGATCTGTGGGTCTCCAGTTGCTGCTGATGTCTGGGTGAAGGATTGGGTTGGAGGATGGGGTAGGGTTTATAGCTGGGGGTGTCCTGTGAACTGGGTTTTACTGAGGCTTCTGTCCTGCAGGAGTTTTTCTTCTGGCCTCTTGGTCTGATAGGTGCAGAGTTTACTTCTTTAATACACTAAAGAGCATTTTTTGAAGCAGGTTGTGAAAAAAAAAAAAAAAAACAAGACAAATGATTGTAAAATCATAGTAACAAGAACTGCCAATCTAATAGGATTTTGATCTGCTTAAATAACCAAATGCATGATATTCCAGGTTCATTTCTAGTATGGCTCCCTGAAAGTCATGTTTTGGAAAAATCTCTCTGGCTCATACAAGCTTTCACAGTATAGAATGAGAACATTTAGATTTAGGGGTAAGAAGTATCTTTAGAAATTAAAATTAGATTCTTTGGATATGTAATTTAGATCAGAAATCAGACCAACACATGATTCTTTTGTTTTCAAAAGTCTTCAATACCCAATCAAAGACTTCATGAACTCTTTATTTCTTTCAAATCATCTCTACAAAGCTTTTATGCCCATGACCATGCAGATGTATTTTACAGAATATTGACACTTCTACACAAGATGTAGTGGGTATTCTTTACTTACACAAGTATCAAATTAGAATTAAGTGTGTGGGTATTTTCTGAATTCTAAGTAGTTCTTCAAATTAATTCATATTTACTTATATTTAAGATAAAAATTATTAGCTTTTTTTGGTTTGAATATACCATATTTACCAAGTATTAAATCTAGACTTAGGCATTAGTTATCAAGGAATCATCTGTGTCTCTGCAAGATAGTTTATCAATGTTCACAAATAAAAAATTCCAAAAGTATACATTATAAGATAAAATCAAGCCCAATTGTTAGTTAATATAAAAATTATATTCTACCTTATTGCCAATCTATGCTATATGTGCATTAGAATTTTTCACTATATTAAAAGTTTTTCTAAAAAAATCACTTAGAATAAAATACACAAACAGGTGAACTGTTACTGATGACATTGCATTTAAATGATGTTTGATAAGTAGGGATATAGCAAATTATGATGCCATAGTAACATTGGATTTTACCTGACTTCCTGACTTTCTCATTTCCAAGATGTCAAGAACTCAATGAAATATTCTGAATCACATTTTCTACGCACTATCTTTAATCTTCTTTAGTTTTATATTTTACACACACACACACACACACACACACACACACACACATATTTATATAAAACTTATTATTATTGAGCTTTGGATATTGATATTATTAAAGAATGTAGATTCATATAATTCAGCTTATAGAAAATTTCACAATTGCCATAAAAAGTCAGAAATCTAGTAATGAAGCAATTATACCTAAATTACAGTTTGTCCTTCTGCCTGATTGCATACGTTGATTTGAACATGGTGCTAATCAAACTGAGTTAGTACACACTGTCTTGGCTGGTGCTATTTTAATTCCTATTCCATTGGTAACAGACCACAATCTCTGAGTTACAGAGCTTTGAGATATGTTTCATTACCTCTCTAAAAGAAGTGGCTAGTTGAGCACAATATTAACCTTTCTAAAAACACACTAAAATTAATATGTGCTGGAATGTTAATAATATTCTAAGTTAAAACACAGAAGCATCTTTTGTTTGTCTATCTACTTCATACAGAACTTTTTTTCTCAAGTTCAGTAAAAGTAAAATTATGTTTGCAATTTGAGAATGATGTTTTAATTACATATTGTAAAAATACACATTTATATGGGTATGTATTTAGGCAAAGTAGCAACAAATAAAAATATTTTCTTTTAAAAGCAATTTTGTAGAAGAATATGAATGCCATGGTCAGTGATTGTCTTTGTTCGTTTTACTATCTGTCATATAATGCATTGATTAAAAGGTCTTAAAGCCAATATAAAATGTTAAAGAACATAATAAATATGCATTACAATATATAAAGTAGGTAAACAGAACTCCAGTATTCTCAACATAATTTGTGAATATTACTTTATGTTCAGTGCATGCATTACATGGAATATTTGTAGAAGCAAGTATATAGTATCTCTTAAACACTTGTTTTTTAATATATTCAACCAGGTTAACTTTTATCAATTTCATTGTTCACTTTGAGAAATTTAAGTACCTTTCTCAGTTCAAAATATACCAAAATCATGTTATAAATATTTTGCTGTGATATATATTGAGAGGTACTATGTACAAGACAATGTTCATGTATGCTAACTAAAATATTATATCTAACATAGAGGTGACTTTCAACCCTGGCATTTTTCATTTGTATTTATGCTTAGTATGTTATGTATTTTTTTCTGAAGGTAAGGTGACTAAACTTTCAGGTCTTTCTTCTCTTGGTTTCCTAGTTACAACAGTGGTACTTATACCACTTTCCTATGCCAATTATTAAACTTATGAATGTCTAGATATTAGCTACACATAGTTTTAGCTCTCTGAGTATTTGATAGAGAAGGCAAAAAAACTAAAGTTCAATGCTATCTAATCTTTATGAAAAAATTCAAGGTACTAAGCAAACAGAAATATCTTTGGCCATATTCACAGGTCCACAGTTAGAGTTCAATCTATGGCATCTAAATAAAAGTTATGAGTGAACACATATTTGTAATTCCAGTGCTGGTGAGGCAGAGATTAGAGGGTCACTGGGGGTGCACAGACACTAGATAGCCTGCCCTGCCAAACTAAATCCTAGGTCTCAGTGAAATAACCTGTCTTGAAACCAAAGTGGATGTTCTTCACTTTTTTTTCTGCTGTTCAATCTCAACACTATTCATTCTACACAATGGCATTGTTACATATTTCTTTTTTTTGCTTGTCACTCTATTCTATTCTATTTTATTTTAGAAACTATAGTCCTTTTTTCTATGTGAAATAAAACAAAAAAAGAAAACCAAAGTAGATGCATCTTGAAATATAACACCAGTAGTTGACTTCTGTTCAACACTCCCACAAACATTAACCCAAACACACACTTGCTCCAAAAGTATCTGTTCCAACACATATATAAACCTGAATATACAAACCAACATATACTTATAGATAAATTAATTACAAATAAATAAAAGCAGAAATTATGCTGAGCACTAACATTCATCTTTTTCTGTTTCCTAATTGGAGATGCAATGTGCCTACAAAGTATGTCAAGCTCCTACTACCATGATTTTCCTGTTAAATGAACTGTAGTCCTTTATTATACTGTAAGTTACAATAATCTCTTCCTCTCTTAAACTGGTTCCTTTCAAGTACTTGGTCATAATAGTAAGAAAGGTTAATAATTCATATAGGATATATAATTTAATAAATTAGAATACAAAGATAAGTATAATTAAATTACTCACTAGTTTACCTCCTTATATATAGCAGAAATTTAGAAAGAATTGATATATTTATTATTTTATGTATCATTTCATTTTGGATATTAGATCAAGCTTATGTAATTAAAACCTGAATGGCAGTTCATAATCCTTTCCTGTATTTGATGGCTGTTCCATTTATTTCCCAATGTGTGGCACAGAGGATAGCCAGATGTACCTGATCATGGATCTCCATGAATTCTCAATGAACTGAGCCTCAGAATATGCAGTCCTGCTCTTACTGTCCTTTACAAACACCTAAAACTCATTTTTGTACTGAAATTGCCCCATATATTGATAACATGATAAAAATGTGTAAAATATGTCTCTTGGAACAATGACCCAACACTGGGTCAAGTCAAAAATGCAGTGAAGCTGTTTCAGACTAGCACAATAACTTTCTGATTCTTATATCACACAGACTGTTGACTACACAGGTAAACATTGCTGAGTTGAAACACTGTCTAACCATACATTGGTCTTACAATCAGTGCTCACATGCAGCCTCTATTTCTCAGAATGGAGAGCTTTCATTGACCAAGTGTCTAGCGATCTTTCTCTATGAGAGCATACTCATCTGTCTCCAGATCCACAGTCTTCCTTCCGGTTGGATGAAAAGTAAGTTCTTGTTTATACCTACTGCAGCTAAAATAAAATTGTCAGATGTGTGTCCATCCATGGGTTCATCAGACACACAAAAGAGTCACTTCCAAACCTACATTGATCTTTGCCAATATCTTACATTTAGTGTTAGTGGTGCCACACAGCTCAAGCATCAGTACTGAACTCACAAGTGTATAAACTGATGTTTATATCATTGCTTTTCTCAATAGAGTAGTTGCTTTTTAAAATAAAGAACAAGGATTAAAAAAACACTGCATTTAGTACATTTCTGAAATTTACTACCACTCAGTACTATAAAGTGCATAGAAAATATGCATTAAAATGTAAGTGTTAAACAAATAGATGTTCTCTACTTTATTATTTGTATCTTACCCGGGCTACCCATTGTTGGCAAAATAGAACACAATTTGTCCAGTTAGCAAAGCCAAAATTTATATATATTTTTTTCATTTGTTATGACTGCATACAGTCAGTTCTCTTCATATTCATTTTGTCATGGATCATCTAAATCTGCTCGTTTCTGTGTTTCTTGATTCTTTTCATCAGGAACTGATCACTATTCAGTCTCTATAAGGTCATTGCTGAGCCTTTGACCTAACATTTCATTTCAACTTTGTATTAACAATCTCTCTCTCTCTCTCTCTCTCTCTCTCTCTCTCTCTCTCTCTCTCTCTCTCTCTCTCTTTTTTCCCTTCCTCCATTCCTGCCTCCCTCCCCCCTCTCTCTCCTACCAACTTCTCTCTTTCCATTCCCCACCACAGTGTGAAATGGAAAACTTAAATGCCTACATTCCTACATTTTACTGAAAAAGAAGAGAAACAGAGCCCTCTTTGACAGCATTTTAAATTTTCACTACACAAATGCCTCCCTATTCTCACATAGCTACAAGCCAGGTTTCTAATGCAGCCGGTCTTTTTGTGCTGTACTAGCACTGATAGATGTTTTTACTTATGTTACTGTGTATCCTGTTTAAAATCTAGGCAGAAAAGGGTATTCTACTACATGTAAATCATTAATCATTATAAAACATTATATAAGTTTAAATATAGTTTAAATAAACCAATAGAAATTGCATGTGTTTGGGGAAATGCAGACTATTTCTTCATTTTTAATATATAAATTTAGAATATTCATTGTTCAGATAATAAAATTGAAGACGATATTATATTTGAACTGTAGGCTTTAAATATACTTCAAACAATACTTTATCAATATTCTCACATGCAAGTACATTATAGCTTTAGAAAGAAGATTTAAATATACTATCTTACTTCATCCTTACAATTCTCAAAAGTGGAAGACAGAGAGGTATTTAATGAAAGTGCTTCTGAAAATAGACACAACCTATAATAATGTAGGAATACATAGTGGTTTAGAAATTATCTTGGGTAAAGTTTTTCTAGCCTAGGACATGCAAGTCCAATAACATCTCAGTTATGAAGTGATCTAAGATGCTTTTCCTTCTCTTTTCATATTGACAACATAAATAAGTCAACTCTCTGAAATAGGAGTTCAAATACTTTACATAACTTCTAGGATTTTTATTCTGAATAATGTCTCATATTTTTTATCCATGTATCCCCTTGCTCCAACTCCCTTCCCCCTCCTGCCCCTCCAAGTCACTCTCTTTTCTCCCCATCTCTTTATCTCCTCCACAGCAAGGGCAGGAGGTACCAAGGTTCCAAGGTGGCTTAGTTCAGCATCCACTCCAGGCAGATCCACTTTCCTCACCCCAACATCAAGACTGGGTCAGGTATTCCTGTTACCAGTTCCTGAGTAATGACACAAAGACTTTTCAATAATTATGAAAGCTTTGCATTAGCTTAATTTGGTTGTTTCCAATTAGCTCTTATTTATTTAAAATGTTTTTATTTTTATCTATCACTGCTCCCCATCCCTTCCCTCCTCCCAGTCCCTCCTGGTTCTCCCTCAGCTTCATCCCACCCCATCCCCCTATCCATTCCCCAAGGAGGGCAAGGATTTAGAAGGTAGGTCTGTTCAGTCTGGCACAGCCAGTTGAGGTAGGTCTGAGCCACTCATCCCAGTATTAAGGCAGGGTTAGGTGTTCCTCTATAGGTAACAGGCTTTAATTAACCTGCTTATATTAATCTACATTTCACCACATGACTCATTACCTCTCCTAAGTATCGCATGTCCCTCTTCTGCTGTTGTCCTTTTAGTGGACCCTTGCCTCTCAGAATCTTCTGATAAGTTTTTCTCTTTCCCCATAAAGATTGCTTATACTTTACAATGTAGGTATTGACCATTTAGCTCTTGATTCACCAGTCAAAAGGTGTCTTAGACAGGTGAGGAGGGACAGACACATCATCACATAGTATAATCAAATTGAACAACTATTGTAATTTCCCTTGGAAATCTTCAGAAGGAGAAGGTAAGTCTCTTTTAATGAAGACACCTTATACTTCAGACATAAATTCTACAGGCCTCTAAGATGGAACTTACTTGAAAACCTCTTCCCTGAGAACTAGCTTTCACAGTATCAGAAAGTACCATGCATGCTTTCAAAGATGAGAAGTAACTAACCATCCTACCCAGCAAGCTCCTATGAACGAAAATAACAACATATAAAGCACAATAATTATGGCAGTAGAAGTACCTTAATGGTAACCAAAAGTTCTATACGTTGACTTAAAACCTGGTGAGTGAGCAGAAAATCATGCCTAGAAAAGGAAACAGCCTACTACACTAGACTAGAAAAGCCAATAGAACTTGGAAAAGAAACTATATCCATCAATTTACTAAAGCAGCATAGACATGGAGAAGACAAAGAAACTTCAACACCATGCAAAGAACTACAGGAAACTATATAATGCCAAGAGTCAGGAAAAAACCTTACACAATACCACAGGTCAGCCCTGAAAACATACAGATAAATTAAATTATATAAACTGAGCTGGTTATATTTAGAGATATATAAATACATACATATATGCATATAGCAACAATTAATAAATAGAACATTAACTTTAAGGAGAGCAATAAAGTGTACATAAAAGGATTTAGAGAAAAAAATGAGAAATTAGGAAGAATGATGTAATTATATACTAAACTGAAAAATAAAAGAATAAAATTCTGAATGTTGTCAGCTATTTTCCAAATATTTATTTTCCTTTAATAAAGTTTGAACAAGGAGATAAATGGATAAAAATAAGACTTTATTCATAATAATAATGAAAAAATAGTAATGTCTTGAACTTAAATAGTGCCTATGGAGCTATTTATTTTTATGCAACTCTTTATTTTTTGGAATCAAATGCAGATATATAAAGTAGCAGGGCATTTCCTATTTGATTTTTTATATATATTTTTTATTTTGAATAAGTCATATTTTTTGTCCATGTATCCCCTTGTTCAAACTCCCTTTCGCCTCCTGCGCCTCCCAGTCACTCACTCTTATCTCCATCAGTTCTCCAGCAAGGGCAGGAGATCCCAAGGTTCCAAGGTGGCTTAGTTCAGCATCCACTCCAGGCAGATCTGCTTTCTTCACCCCAGCATCGAGACTGGGTCAGGTGTTCCTCTGGAGGGAATGTGCTCCAAGGTGCTGGTCCAAGGTGTTTCAGATCCCAAGCTCTTCAGTGGTTGTGGTTTGCAGCTTGGATATGCTTTGCTTTGTATTGAAAACTCATGTATTAGGTTTCTGGCCCAGACTTCTTGGCCTGGACCAGAGGTTTGACAGGCAGTCCTGCAGTTGGGCGGACACACTGAAAGTCACACAAAGACACACAGATGCTTACATTAGCTCTTTAGTCTTAACTCAACCCATGATTCTGTTCAGCCATGTGGCTCGGTACTTTTACTCAAATCAGTATTTCCTCTGCATCTACTGGCAGCTCTGGAGACTCTGGCATTTGTCTCTGTTCTTCTTGTACTCAGAGTTTCTTTGCCTGGTAGCCCTGCCCACACTTCCTGTCTGCCTTCTGGCCAATCAGATTTTTATTAAACTAGTAGGAAGGACAAATATTTACAACATACCATAATCCCACTACAGGAAACACTGGCTGATTTTTGAAACATTTACTTAGTTTTGGTTGGAGATATATATATATATATATATATATATATATATATATATATATGATATTTTGAATTTATAATCAGATTCCCAAACTCATTGTTCAGTTTATAGATTTTTTTGAACAAGTTGGGTCACAGGTACATTTTGAAAATTGAAGCATTTACTAAATTGTATGGTAGTACCGAAGGAATAGACATCATGCAGAATTAACAAATTAGAAACTAGTGCCTATTCTGTTTGAAAAGAGAAGAATACTACTTTATAAAGTGTACTTTAAAATGAGAAGTAAGCTTTTCTTTAGAGAAAATAAAAACTATTACAGAAAATTACAACTGAATACAATGCACAGAGTTAATGAATGGTGGGGTCCAAGATACAATGAATACAAGCACATCACAACTCCTGCATCTATAGCTTAGGGAACATCTCAGGAGGGAATGAGGAGAACTGTAAGAGCCAGAATACCACTCAGTCTGCTATAAAACTGTCTCTCTTAAAAATGTCTGCATATAAAGAGCTCAAGAATTTAGAGCCCAAAACCTTGAATAACCCTATCAAAAAATGGGGTACAGATCTAAAAAGGGAATTCTCAGCAGAGGAACTACGAATGGCTGAAAGACACCGGAAAAAGTGCTCTTCATCTTTAGCCATCAGAGAAATACAAATCAAAACAACTTTGAGATATCACCTAACACCTGTTAGATTGGCTAAGATAAAAGGCACAGATGACAGCCTATACTGGAGAGGATGCGGAGCAAGGGGAACACTCCTCCATTGTTGGTGGGAGTGTAAGCTTGTGCAGCCACTTTGGAATGCAATATGGAGGTTTCTCAGAAAATTGAGACTCAATCTCCCCAAGGACCCAGCAATACCACTTCTGGGTGTATACCCTAAAGAGGCACATTCACACTCCAAAGGTATTAGCTCAACTATGTTCATAGCAGCATTATTTGTAATAGCAAGAACTTGGAAACAACCTAGATGTCCCTCAACTGAAAAATGGATTAACAAACTGTGGTACATCTACACAATGGAATACTACTCAGCAGTAAGAAAAAATGATATCCTAAAATTCGCAGGCAAATGGATGGATTTGGAGAATATCCTCCTGAGCGAGGTATCACAATCTCAGAGAGATAAGCAAGGGATGTACTCACTCACTAGTGGTCTCTAAACAAACAAACAAGAAAAAAAAAA
>PVIH01027576.1:0-16722 GCA_004025045.1 Sigmodon hispidus | reverse complement strand
CATCATCCCAAGCTCACTGTGTGAGTGCTGTCTCCATCATCCCAAGCTCACTGTGTGAGTGCTGTCTCCATCATCCCAAGCTCACTGTGTGAGTGCTGTCTCCATCATCCCAAGCTCACTGTGTTAGTGCTGTCTCCATCATCCCAAGCTCACTGTGTGAGTGCTGTCTCCACCATCTTAAGCTCACTGTGTGAGTGCTGTCTCCATCATCCCATGATCATTCTGTGAGTGCTGTCTCCACCATCTTAAGCTCACTGTGTGAGTGCTGTCTCCATCATCCCGTGATCATTCTGTGAGTGCTGTTCTTCATCTTCCCCAGGTAGCCTGCTTGTGCTCATCTCCAGACATTAGTTGCTATCTGAGCCCATGTCTCAGGTTCTGTGTTCAAGAGCCTTGGCTGGCTCTATGTAGACCACTCCCCTTTGAGCCTTGCCTGGTCACTTGTCTTTCTCTTACTGAACTAATTTTCCCTCATTCTTTTAGACCTCACCTTACAAATTCAGTCTTCTTTTCCAGCTTCCCATTCCCTTCTGACATGGAGAAAATGAAAGAGAGGTTCTGTTCTGTATCTTGACCACTGATTGCAGTGGAGTAGAATGGACATGAACTTGAGAGCCAGACCAGCCTGGGTTCAAGGTTCAAATGCAGCCCCACCATAGTTAGCTGTATAGCCTTTAGGAAAGCTTTGATACCTCGGGAGCTCCTGATTTTTCTGCTATGGACTCAATCAGAAGGCACTGCCAAACTGCTAATTCTCCTGCCTGTGCCATGGCTGGGCTAATAGGTGTTTCAGAGACTGCTGATTTCAGGAGGAGCAAACATCTCTATGGTCATCAGTCCTCTTCCTGCTCTTCAATGGCATTTGGGCTAGGGCACAAATGGGAGCCTTTGGGGGGACTGATTTACTCCCTGATAATGTATCACAGAAGATTTATAATTCTATAAATGATTGATTTCAGGTTATCAGACAAAGGTCTTAGGTTTTGCCTGAGGGCCATGCCTTTTATGGAACAATGGATGGAGACTCACAGTAGTTTTTCTTTCTGGTATCTAAATCTTAATAGAAGAAGTAACCATAAATACAAAAGCCATTATTCTCATTATAACAAGTGTTCTTGTGGGTCAAGTTGGATTTAAGTTACCTCTCTGAGAAAGAATTTACCAAGGGAGAAGAATGGGGAAAGAAACATAATAATGACCAGCATGGTATCATAACCCTCAGGTTCTGGTAGTAGCACACATACCTTGGCAGTAAACAGCAGACTGATTCAATAGGAGGAAAACCATACCAGGTATAGAAACCTAGATAACTACTCAGGACTAGTGAAGTCATGGATTGCAGAGGAGGACCCACACCCATCACTTTACTAAGCCACATGATCCCTAACAACGTTCTAATTTGTCTTTAAACATACAGATAGGTATAGTTTTCACCATTTAGCAAGAAAGTGTCTCTCTTTGTGACTGACAAAGACCATTACAGAAAACCACAACCAATCACAATGTAGTTACGATTCTGCTCCCAGTGATATGTGTACAAAACACTCAAACACCTAAGGGTCAGGAAACACTGGGCAAAGGGGTGGGGTAGAAAGACTGTAAGAGCCAGATGATTGTGTCTCCAACTACTCAAAGGCTAAATCCATAAAACCTCACCGACATGACTGCCCAAGCATAGCAAGCCAAAGTGAATTGGGGAGCCTGCAAGGCTTCAACCCTACACAAAGAACAACAGGCAACTAAGAAGTGCTGAGTGGACAACACACCAATTGTTACCCAGTACCAGATGGTCAGCCCTGAAAACGTACATTAATACAAAGCATTATGAGCATTTCCTCAACTTACTTAAGCATATTCACCCTTAAGCCTACTTGGGCTTCATTTTTAAATTCCCAAATATCTATTCAGCTAGGTAGAATTTCCCCATCTAATTTCTTTCTATTTGTTCTTTCCTTTGTTAGGCTCAGCTGCTACAGATTGCTCTGGTCCCTGAAATACTTTATGACATGACATTTTAGAAGGTAGACACAACAACACAGAAGCCAAGTGCACTTAGTGGCCCTCTGCACAGGACTTACGTTTTTATCTGTTCTTCATACTTGTGCTTCTGAGTTTCTATTTCCTTTTGTAGGTGCTGGACCATCCTCTGCAAAGAATCGAGGTCTTCCTCTCCAGAGTTCTTGTTTCCAGACTCCATTTCAGAGTCTGTGCTGACAACAGCATCTCTTTTGGAGTCACAGGCAGGAGGAGAGAGTGTACCTTCTGAATTTCCTGGGGGCCCTAGAGGGGCAGGGACATTATCATAGGTAGAAGTCCGCTGGTCATTGGAAAGATGACGCAAGTCTTGAGACATAGTTCTCCTGTGCCCTTCCCCTGTCTTAGCCCCTGAAGATGGAGACCAGAACTCATTTTTAAATATTTCCAGTTTGCTGCTAGTGGTGCCTTGGAATGCTGATGTCAGGAAACACTTCCGGTTGGGGAGCGTTTGAGTCCTTTTTCGAGATTGCACCTTCCAATCTCCTGGGTTTTCCTTGGGGGGGTTCGCACTGTCCTCCTGATGCTGGTCACCTGGCTGTGGTCCAGTGGGACTGGTGGCATCAGGACTACTTGCCTGGAAAAAATAGCCATAAATATTATATAGGGTTTTTCCCCTTTTGCTCAAACTCTAGAGAGGAAGTATGGACTAAAATCATGTGCCCAGTTGGTGTGAAAATTCTAAGCTAGAATCGTTTCACAAACATAGAAGGTTTGACCAGTTGTTACTCAAACCCCAAGACCCATAAATGAAGGTCCACTGAGGATAAACTCCACTGAAGATATTTCTACGAACTCCAGAATGTAAAACAAAGCACAGCAAACATGCCACCATCCACTAAGTGAAAAGCCAAACAGCAAGGTAGCAACAGCTTTATGATGCATGTCACAGACAGTGAAGGGCCCCTGCTGATGACACTCCCCTGTGGTACTGAGCTTATATAAATCAAAAGGGAAAATTTCCATGATCAAGAAGAAATGGGCAAATAACTTCAAGAATAGATAGTTTGTGCTGGAGAAATTGCTCAGTGGTTATGAGCACTTACTCAGTTTCTAGCACCCACATAGCAGCTCACAACCACCTATAACTCTAATTCACAGGTATCCAATGTCACCTTCTGGCATCTGCATATATGTGGTACACATATACTCAAGCTTTTTCACATATGTACATCTAACATAAAAAAATATTTTAAGAACAAAAAATACCCCTCAAACTACTGCCTTAGAGTGATCAAACTAAAGGAAGAGTCTTACTGTGTTATTGAGGCTGTCTGTCCTGGAGAGTGGTGGGTCTTCTGTGGCATCCCATCCCACAGAGCTCCTAGGCACTGGAGCCTTCTTGGCATCATTCTTCTGGGCAGGGGGTGACAGTGGTGCATCCTTGGACTTGGGAAAGAGGACTTCATGGTCTCTAATCATCATGGTCATCACTCTTTGGATCTGAGGAGTTCCTGAAGGAAATAAGAGGTTTGTAGTGCTGGTCCATAGAACAGGAGCTTGGAGGCACTCATGGGGTACTGTCCTCTAGGCCCGAAAACCATGGGCCTCATTTCCACTTCATGGGACCATTCTTAATTATTTGGAGTAGAATGTAAGAGGATTACTAAAATAAGGATATGTAAGGGGGTGAACAATGAGCTGTCGAGGACATTTTTCACCTATATGATCCTGAGTCAGGTTTTATCAGGTAATAATAACAGTAAGAAAACAGACATCGTTTTCTCCTGCTGTGGTCTTCAATGTGATATCTGTCTTCTTACTGCACCCCAAACAAATGGGTGTCAGGAACACTTCCTTGTCACATGCATGACAGACCTGAGTCCTTTGGGCCAGGATTTTTGCTTATCAAGCCAAGACATAACCTTTAAAGCTTTTCAGCTTAGCTTTACAACAACCTGCAAAGTGTAGACCTTTTTGTGAATCAGCATATAAAACAAAACCCTGCTTTTCTTGACTAAGGATATTTTAATGTCATCCAAATGAATGGCAAACACTAGTTAATTGGTTTGATATCTGACTATTGAGCTCTGTGACCACTGAGAAGGGGACATAGTTTGTGCACTATTCATGAGGCTGTTAATAATATTAGGAAGAGATGGCAGGTGGTAAAACTCAGTAAGGTGCAGACAAAGACAGATACTAGCAGAAGTGTTCTTGCTGTCATATCATGGGCATCTTTCTGCTGCAGAATCAACCCATGTACCTCTCATGATCACAGCGGGGTCTTCAACCTTCGACCTGATGAGGTTCACTCCAATCACAGTGGCCAGGTTGTCCACACTCATCTTGTTGACAGCACAGTTCAGCTGGATTTCATGCAGAAATCTGTGGACAGCCAGGAAACCCCACCATAGACAATGGCCAGAGGACTTGGGACTCTCTGGACCCAGCAGCACACTTTCCCTCTGTCCCTTGTATCAGGAGCGGAGTGAACTGACTCTGCCTGCAAGGTGGGGGGCGGGCTGCTGGAGGTGGAGTCTCACAGCAGGGGTTGTCAGGAATGGAGTGAACTGACTCTGCCTGCAAGGTGGGGGGCGGGCTGCTGGAGGTGGAGTCTCACAGCAGGGGTTGTCAGGAATGGAGTGAACTGACTCTGCCTGCAAGGTGGGGGGCGGGCTGCTGGAGGTGGAGTCTCACAGCAGCGGTTGTTTGGGAATAAGATGTGACTAGAAGGAGTCAGATGACTGTCCAATAGTGTCAATGTTTTGTCTTTACTATTTGCTTCTCAGTATTCACCTTATCCATGTCTCCAGAGAGGAAAAAATGTCAGTGAGGAGGACTTGGAGATGGCAGGAGAACCCATGGTGCCTCCTCACTCTTGTCCTCTAATTGGAGACTAGAGAATCTCTCACACTAGGCAAGTGCTTGGTGTCTAACAACTTCCACCCATCAGAAGCCTCAAATCCTCAGATTTGTTGGAAAAACAAAAATGACTAAACAGATGAGGAAAAAAATTTCTGGATATCTTAGAAACAAACAAAAACATTTAGAAGTGGGTAGACTTACATACCATAAAACTCCAATAAAAAATAAAAAAACTGTGTTTACATGATAAAAAATGACATATTATGGGATAATTTATTTTATGATGAAGAACATGCTTTTCAGTTGGGTATAAAAGCATTTCCCTGTAGTTACACTAATGTAAGAAAAGAATCATCAAAAGAAAAAACACACTGGATGGAGTGTTGCATCTATTTTGGTTCTTATTTACAGTTCTTGTATCTTTGTGATTTCAGATTAAGTAAGAATCTTGTTTGTAGTTTAGAAATTACATTACATTGTTTTGAAAAATAAAAGACAACACTGAGGTGCATATGGGATAAAGATTCCCAGAACAGCAGATCTGGGCTGGTCCACCTGCAAGGTGTGCCACAAGGACCTCCACAGCAGGTCCTCAGAAAGGGTTACAGGAAAATATAAATGGTGGCCTAGAATGAATGTTTCCAGGTTGTCAGTTTTGGCAACAACCCGGATTCCAGGTTCTCTTGAATGTTCTGGGACAGGTCTGAAGGAAGGGATATGTTGATTCTGTGTGCAGGGTCTTAGGGAATCCATGATGATCTTGTGCAAACTGAACCTCTCTCAGTGCTGCATGAATGGAGTTGCCCATCTAAGTTCTGGACCAGAACCTGTGATCTTAGAGAAACTGTTTCCTCTTCTAACCGGGGCTTCTTTCTGATATGGCTGGAAACTATAGCTTCAAAGGAGGAGACTCACCTGCAGATGTAGCTCAGGAGACTGTAGTTATCCCGAGGAAGGATGGACAGCTGCTTTACCAACTCCTGCTGAGCCTGGGGAGAGAGTGTTAACAGTAGTAAGCAAGCTGCTGCCTCTTTGTTATGACTGTGGAGACATAACTGGTGCATCTGTGTCAGAAAAACACTTTGGTGGTCACTCCTGTTCTCACGGGTCTTCGAGTTAAAATAATTTTGAAATTAAAATTCTGAGAATTTATAAAATATGACTTGAAGCCCAAGCTGGTCTTGAACTCCTTATGTACCTAATGATGACCTTGAACTTTTGATCTTCTGCCTACAGGGTGCTGAGATTACAAGTTTAAGCTGCCTTACCCAGTCTGTGCTGGGCTAAGGATCAAACCCAGAACTCTAATATATGCAACAAGTACTCTTTCAACTGAGCTACGTTTCCAGTGTGAGTTATCAGATAGTTTGTTCTGACAGCAGCTCAAGGTCAGGAGTGGGTGAGCGACATAAAAGAACTCCAAATGTGAGAAATAAAAAAACTGTGTTTACATGATAAAAAATGACATATTATGGGATAATATGTCATAAAAAAATACATACATAAATACATAAAAAAAACAGACTTTTTAAATGCATGATAGAAAAAAAATATATCAGCTGGAAATGTAGCTCAGTCAGCAAGAGAGACACCAACCTTTGCCTCATCTGCATTCATGAGCTGCCCACAGAGCAGGAACCCTTCATACTGGCTCCAGGGAACCACCGGCTCCGGGAGGTCTCGGAGGTAGAGCTTTAACAGAGAGGCCACAGTGTGCACATCTGTGTCCCTGGAAAAAAACAAGCTGCACTTAGAGAGCAGAACCCTGATGGGTCATCGGGTCAAAGCCCAAACTATAGAGGGACATGTTATAAAGGACCAGAGTCTGGTAAAACGCCAGGCACCAGCTCCCAGAACAGCTCCAGTCACTTCCTTTGCTCACACATTGCTGCCTCAAAGGTAACATTTAGAATCACTTTTTCGTTAAATGCGCTTTAACTACTCTGATCCTTTTCTGCTTCCTTATTTCTTCAGAGCACTTAGTACCTCGCAGTTAACAATATCTAATTAATCTCTGATTTTCTGCATGTGTGAACTCCTTTATATCTTTGGTCCGTTGTTCTCCCAGAGTATTCAAAGCAGTTCTGAAGTCTAGTCATATATTTCATCCATACTTTATTGAATCATGACCTATGAGGAAGTTAACTTTTATCTTGGGATTTTTTTTTTCTCATTCTTTTTATGATTTCAGTAGTAAACCTGAGAGAATACCTAATTCTATCAGGCCACAATACTTGGAACACACAAATGTTACCTAACACTGTGGTGGGTGCTGGGATGTGGGAAGTCCATTATTTGGTAGGTCACAAGTGTATAAAGGGACAGCTGAGAGACATAGGTGACTCTTCAAATGAAACCTTGTTATGGTGAGGGGTAGGGGGTGGTATGGGGGGTAGAGGGTGGGTGGGGGGTGTCCCTGAAAAGTGCAGGTACGTCGCCTAGATTTGAGGGTCTGTGACATTCAGATGAGTGACTGCCTGACTGACAGGGCAAGGCTCTGTGGCTGAGCTTCTGATGTTTACAGCAAACACTGCCTCAACTCAGGAGGCAGATCTCGCCTGGTACCTACATGCCTACTGGCTGAACATGATTACTACTTTTTAAGTGCTTGGAGAAAAAAAAAAAAACCAAAAGCCATCTAACTCATGACATGTGAAAATCATATGCACTCGAAGTATGTTTTAGAGAAACATGGCCCTGCTTATTCACTTACAAACTGTCATTGCTTCCTTACTGTGAGAGAATACAGATGGCCTAGGAAGTCTGCTGGCCCCTGAATTGCAGTAGGTGCATTTATTCTGCTAAAGGAAAAACTACATCTGAATCTACCACTTAACAGTGTGTTCCCTAATAAGAGTGTGTTCTGAGAAATATTCCTTTAGGGAATCTAGTCACT
Organism: Sigmodon hispidus; assembly: GCA_004025045.1. Lineage (NCBI taxonomy): Eukaryota > Metazoa > Chordata > Mammalia > Rodentia > Cricetidae > Sigmodon > Sigmodon hispidus. Next base: position 8,984 of record PVIH01027576.1, on the reverse strand, counting down.
GTGTGAAAATCATGGAGTGATGCTCATAAACCCTGTGGTATATATAGGTCTCTCCACTTCTAAGCTCTACATGGCAGTTCTGCTGTGGTCTGTGAGTGAGGCATTTAAGGCAGTGCAAACAAGAATACAGAGTGTGAATGTGCGTGCGTTTCTTTTGTTTTTGTTCTCAGTTGCCGATTTCTTCCTTTCACTTCTGCACACCCCATCCTACCCCCCAGTCCACTGCCCCGCCCCTGCCTCTGAAGGAGAGCACAAGCCGCACAGGATGCCAGCCATCTGCATTGGACCGGGATGCTCACTTATCATGGATATTCACAAACATCCTACCATTACTGAGTCACTGTCTAAAACTACCCCTGAGGAAAACGTGCCTGGGGAAAGCATTTTTGGTGAAAATGTTATAGACCAAAAAAACCACAATCTGGCAATCTGGAGAAGAATTCTCCGAAATGTCCCATGTCACAGTCGGCCCAGTGCTTTCTCACATCCAGAGACTCTGCTTGTTTGTGGCCTCTCTTCTCCCCATCCCCAGTGAAGCCCCTGTGTCCCAGCCATCATCTTCAGATAGCTGCTGCCTTCCTCAGTCCTCAGTTCCTGTCCTTTCCATCTGATGGCCTGGCCCACAGAATGAATAGAGGGGGAAATTCAGTGAGAAAAATGACATCAGTGATGGGGAGGGTACCAGACTTTCAAGAGAAACTGCAGCTGAAATAGACAGCTTCATCTCAAGAAATGAAGAAAGCAAAGATAACCAAAGTTAGAGACAAACGGAGTACAGTAGTGGTGTACACCTTTAAGACTTGGAGACCCTTGGGAGACAGAGGCAGGCAGATCTTTGTGAGTTCAAGGACAGCGAGGGATACACAGAGAAATTCTGTCTCGAAAAACAAAAACAAACAAAAAGAAAAAATACAAAGGTGTTATAGGTACAAACAGAATAGGAGCAATTCAAAGGCTACATTACATCAGATTTATTACATTGTGTTCTTAGGAATCTCCAGAAAGCCCAGTTAATTTTAACTAAGATGATGATGACAGTGTCTGAGGTCTTGTTTTGGTTTATTGGGTCTCATCATCAATGTCATTTTCTCAAGGACATCTCTAGTTCCACCAGACCATGTCAGGCTCCCTTTCTCTAAATTTTGTCATCTCTGGTTGTCATAGCACTAATACAATGGAACTCATGCTGATTTCTGGGTGTTAGGGGTATAAATGTCATCTTCACTGCGTTAGTGCTGACTCGGGGTCACCCCACAGTCTAAGTCTCCAGGATCATTCCTCCTGAGGTGGCTGTCCCTCCAAACCCAAGGATAAATCTTAACCAGCTTGGTCAGTTCTGCATTTCTGACCCCTTAGGTGACCCTGCCAGGTTGCCTTGGAATCCTCTGATGGGTTATACACCTATCCATTGTACAGAGAATCATGGGGATGGGAAGGGTATCATTACTGTGACAGGCACGCATCCAAGCCCACTAAAAACTGATAAAGGGATTTTTAAAATTATTTTTGCATGTGTATGAGTATATTTATGCATGTTCACATGTGTGTGGGTACACACATATGTCAGCACATACTTCTGTGGAGGACAGACATTGGCATGGGTTCCTTTTTTATTTCCTCCTACATTATGTAGTGAGGCAGAGTCTTTCACTTAAACATAAAACCTCAAAGATTTGGGCAATCTAGCTCTCCAGCTAGCTCAGGGACCCTCCTGTCTCGGCCTCTGGAGGACTGGGATTATAGCCAGGCCACCATGTTCCTGCCATTGCTGGAGATCTGAACCTCCACCCTCATCTTTTCTTGTGTAGAAAGCCCCATAGCCACTGAGCCACCTGCCCTGGCCATACACGGAGGTGTTCATATTTATTTTTCTCTATTTGGTGAGAACCATGTGCACCTGTGCTAGAATCTTGCCAAGCAAGGCACCATGTTTTTTTTGTTCAAGGGGAAAAAGCAGCAGGTTGTCTGACAGAACCGGTTTATAGCCTTGTGGAAGCTCCTGGGGCCGCCACTGGCTTCATGTTAGAGACACCAGGAAAGGCCTTCTTCACCTTCCCACTAACCCCACATTCCACTCCAAATAAGGTTTGTCCACCGAGGGGGCATATGACCCAGGAGCTGACCCCAGAAGAGCTCTTCCTCCCTCTCTCTTTCTCTGGGAGATTGGGGGGGGGGAGGGAGACATGGGGTGTTGTGTATATGTGGAGGGTAGCTAACCCTAACCCTCCTTTCTCTAGGCTCTTGAATTTCATGGGAACCATAGCCTGCAGTACCCCCAACCCTGACCTGGCAGGATTCAAATTGGCATACATGGACGTTATTTAGCAAATCTCACTATAAACTCTGTCCTTTGGCATCCTGACTTCACTCTTTAAGCAATAATCCACCTACATCTTTTGATCAACTCAAACATAATTTTTAAATGCAGAAGGAAATTGGATGCAATGGCAGGGAGTATACTAGAATAAGCATCTGCTTATGAACTGTAACTGATTGTACTGTTTAAAGGGTCCACAACTTGCTGTAGTACTAATGACAACTACACGTAAATCAGCCCATGGTGGATTAAGGGCAGAAGAGATAGTCAGATGGTGGGCCAAGGTACGACCATGGCAGAGTGAAACCAATGGGCCTCAGAGATGCTTCAGAGGAAAAACATCTGCACTGGTGAATGGAATGGGGCTAAAGAGGAGAGCGAAGAGACTCTTGCGTAAGAATTACTCAAGCCTTCATAATTTCCCCTCCGTCCTGAATAATGCTGGGGGATTTCAACACTTGTAAACTGGGTAGTGTTCAGATCTTGTTTGCTGAGTGACTAACTTGTTTAAGAGTGGTTGGTCTTCAGCCAGCAGGCAGCCAGGTACTGCACAGTCAACAGAGAGTGCAGTGTATGGTGGACTCAGCCAACAGGGCTGGCAGTGTGAGGTAGGGCTAGACCAGCTGAGCATGGTAGAAAGGGACATGCCTGTTGAGTGCCTGGAGAGTGAGAGGAACTGAAGAACCTTCAATGAGAACCTTCTGAGAGTGCCTGTTGAGTGCCTGGAGAGTGAGAGGAACTGAAGAACCTTCAATGAGAATAAGAGCAAATACCAGGCTGCCATGATGCTGTGTACTATAGTCTGATGGCTCAGAGCTGTGGACTTGGGGGCTTATGAGAATGACTAGTTCTAGCCACTTCTGGAATGCCAGGGGAGACTACTAGTGCCTGTGGACACAGACTTGGTGGCCCTCCCTCACATGTTTGTGTAGATAGCTCTGTTCTTCTCGCTTCTCATTGGCATGATGAAGGTGTTGAGACGTTCCTATGCCAGCCCTCACTTTCCCCCTATGCTCTGCATTTCCTCCTCCTTCACGTCCTAAGCATCACCTGAATCTGCCCAGAACATACTGTCATATAAATTGTCTGCACACTCTCCTAACTGTGCCCAGGTCCCAAAATTCAGAGTGATGGACAGAACAAACTCCTTTCAAAAGTGACTCTTTTGAAGCCTCTGGGAAGGTACCTGGACCCACTAGGTCCTCTGTCCGCAGTCAGCTGGGCAGGGCAGAGGCAGACAGGACAATGTAGGAAAGGACAGTATACCTGTCAAAAGAAGGCCGCTCCCCTGCATCGAAAGCATCTCTCAGCTGCTTCACTAAGTTGTCCTGCCCAGGCAGGCGGAAGATGCCCTCTTCACTCACACCATGCTCCAGGATGAACTCTGCACACTTCTCCACAAGGATGGGCACCAGGTGAGGGCCAAACTTCTGCTCATAGGCCACAGTCTCATCCAGGCGCTGGCCGAACACCGCTGGGAAGAAGAAATGGGAGAGCCTTAAGTTATCCTGACCTTCTTTGCATCAGTGAGTAGTAGTCAGAAGCTTTGTACATTTCTCTTCTTTTTAAAAATTACTATTATTGTTGTTGCTATTTTTTTCATGTTTGAGTGTTTTGCCTGCATGTATGCCTGTACACTACATGCATAAGTGCCCTTGAAGACCAGATGAGAGTATTGGATTTCCCCAGGACCCGAGTTACCAATGGCTGTGAGCTGCCATGCTGGTGGCTAGTTCTTCTGGAAGAGTACTCCATGTTCTTAACCACTAAGGCACCTCTCCAGACCCTCTTTTCTTTAAAACTATTATTTATTTTTAGTTTAATTTTTTGAGAACTTCATACATGAACACTGTATTTACATCATTTCTACCCCTCACTCTGCCACCTTCATCTCTTTTCCATGTGCCCTCAAATTAGTGAGCTCTTCTTCTTTAAATGTTGTTTTCTATACACATGCACACGCATGTGCACATATGCACAAGTACACACCACACACACACACACACACACACACACACACACACAGAGCCGGCTAAATCCTTTTAGTGTTTTGCTATGTATTTGTTTAGGGCTGACCACTTGGGATTGTATGACCTAGCAGGGGCTTGTCCCTGGGGAAGACTCATTCTCCCTCTTTCAGAAGCCATTGACCGCCTGTAGCTCTTCCTCTAAGAGGAGAGTCTTGTGAGATTTCCTCCATGGACATTGGCATGTCAACTTGTATTGTCATTATTCTGGTCATATTTATCTGAGCATATTTTTGGGCTTCTGTGGGTACATATTCTCTGTCATATAGCACAGATACTATCTCACAGCAGAGGTCCTGGTCTCCCGGCCCTTACAGTCTTTTGCCCTCTTTTCACGGCATTGCCTGAGCTTCTGCATTGTGTTTTAGATGTATTCATTGGGGTTGGACACCACAGTCAGTTGGTCTCTGTATTTTGGACCAGATTTGAATTTCTGTAATGACCTCCAACTGCTGCATAAAGAAGCTCTTTGCTGAGAAGTGCAAGCTACACTCACCTGTGAGTGTAAAGGTAAACATTAGAATGCAGTTAGGAACTGTACTGTTTCAGGAAAGTGGTTGTGGTAGGTTTTCCTGTAGGGTCCAACACCTTCCTGGCCATGAGTAGTTGGCTGGCTTTATATTATCAGGCATGAATTCCTTTGTATTGAACAGGTCTTCAATCTAATTAGATAGCTGTTAATTGCCCCCCCATGTAAATGCCATTATTTCACCCTTGAGGCTATCTTGCCAACCTGCCCATTGTTGTGGCTACACAGCTGGGCAGGAGTATTGATTATTTTTCTCCTTTGGCAGGTTATATAACACCTTTTGCTACTAGGAGAACTGATCTTCAGGGAGGAGCTTCCAAGTCGGTTCCAGCTCAAGTCTTCTAAGTCTTAGGTTTAGCATGTGTGGGTTTTACATTCAGCTTATGGAAGGAAACTAAGGCCAGTGCAATAGCTTATACTTGGGGAGTCTCTTCTACTGCCCTGGACAACAGGTTTCTATGCCCGGCACTGAGGGTTTGTTAGACAGTTTATAGCTCTTAGAGGGAGTATTATTAATGAAAAAGAAACTCAAAGCACTATAACTGGTATTATAAAGGCTCTACTAGTAGATTTACTTAGGAGACATAAGGTGAAATTTAGGTATAGGAGTACTGCCTCTAAAATGCCCCTCCCCACATAAGTAGTATGCTAACCAGGCTTGTTAGAGAGAAAAGAAATTTAAGGTGCTAGGATGTAAACGTTTATTCACTTTGACTGACTAGGCTTTGTGGTGGTTTGAAAAAGAATAATCTCCATAGGCTCATAGATTTGAATGTTTGGGCACTCAGGAGTGGCACTATTTGAAAGGATTAGGAGGTGTGGCTTTGTTGGAGGAAGTGTGTCACTGGGAATGGGCTTTGAGGTTTCAGATACTCAAGCCAGGCCCAGTGACTCTTACTGCTGCCTGCAGATCCAGATGTAGAACTCTCAGCTCCTTCTCCAGCACCATGTCTGCCTGCATGCTGCCATGATGATAATGGGCTAACCTCCTGAAACTGTAAGGCAGCTCCAATTAAATGCTTCATTTGGTAAAAGCTTCCATGTTCATGGTATCTCTTCACAGCAATAGAAGAGTGACTAAAACCAACTCCATTCCCATAATAAAGGCTAAGGGGGAGCTCAAGGGTGGCAGTGCAGAGTTACAATCATCTTTAGGTCTTGTCTTGCCATTAAACCTCCTGCACTTTTATCAGGAAATGCATACTCCTGCCATGTGGGTGAGATGGTCATGGATAACAACTATATGAAAGGGAACAGCAGTGATATGCTTAAAATAATTCTTTCAATATGTAACATACTTGCTGTGTAAATCTCCTACCTGCCTAAGCAGGCAGACTTGCAGTCTTCTGACCCTGTTTAAGCTATTTGAAGTGTAACTTGAGGAAGGGACCTGTGAGAGATGTAAGGATGGCAGCATATGTAAAATGCATAAGCCCAAGCTGCATGTAAGCTAATGAAATCTTGTACTGGAAAGTTGACTCTTAGCTGGCCATTAGGCCTGGGCAGTCAAGCACTAAGCTCTAAGTGTGTTTCTCACTGAGAAGGCATCTTATTTCCATTGCATTATGACAGACAGCCTACTGCATCCCAGGGCCTCAGCACCAGACTTGGCTTCTGCATGTGCTCTGCTCAAGCTACTGATCTGGAAAGTTTGCCAGTGCCTCCAAGGCTCAGTGTGGTTGACAGTAAAATGACTACGACAGAGTGCTGTCACCTCAGGGCTGCTGTGAAGATGAAATAAATAAGCATTGTGATCGGAGTACCTGAGAAGCTTCCAGGCACATGATGATTAGCAGAAGTTTAATGTTATCTTAAATATGTAAAAAAAAAATTGGGGTCAAAAGGGAGACTGACAGAAACAGCCCCAAATGTACAGCCTTGGGAAATTGAAACAATTTGTCATCAGGATCTAGTTTAATATCATTGTTCTAATTTTTATTTTAAAGTAACACAAAAAAAATCAAGAACTGAGTTGTAGTCAGTTATCTCATACTGAGTTAAGCCATGAAGGTCTTTTGGAGAATTCAGAGTGTTTCCTCTACTTTCCAAAGCACAGCTACAATGAATGTATTTACTGGAATGTCTACACAAAAAGGCATATTTGGTTATTGTTGAATTAATTAGTTAGTATTTGGACAAATGAGCACAGATATTTCATGCTGTTGAATTACTTTCTTTGGGCAACTTTCTGCATGTTGAACTACAGGGTCAAATGGTTTGACCCCATGGTATGCAAATTGCTTTGCAAAAATATTTTTCCAAATTACACAGCCTCCAGCAGAGCAAGCATGGGCTAGCTTCACCTTGGTTCTGTCAGCACCCAGCTCTGTAATTTCCCCACCCCTGCGCCTGAAAAGATTAGGTCTAAATAAAGACAGCCACTGCCTACCTGTTCTTCCCACAAGCACTAAGCACTCTGTATGCTCAGGTTCAGAGGACAATGGCTTCGGTACTGACCCAATCTGGGCCCTATCCTAGAAGCTGGACCCAGAGGTTGTTCTCCTCCACCCAGACACTAGTGAGTATGGATTCCACCTGTAAAGAGCAGTACAGGAGTCCTGAATCCTTGTGCCCTCTGCTCCAGAATCAGGCATTTTCAAAATTGTCTGGTGGTTACTTCTCTAGCCCACTGGTCTGTCAGAGCACCACTGCCCTGCTTGGAGAGGGGGAGTCACAAACCTCTTCCTCAGTTACTACAACAGTGTTCTTCAGTTGGCCCTCAGTGCCTCATGGCTCCTCCCTAGTGGTGTCTGGTTCTGGGAGTTGAGGCTATCAGCTCTGATCCCAAATCTTCCCAGACATTGCCTGTTGGACTTCAGTGGATCTCAGTGCTGGCCTGACATCCACTTACCATTTTTGTTTGACATACTAACATGTATTCAAAGGTACCTCACTCGGATGCTCCCAAAACATAGTGCTCTCCAGTCCCTATGCTCTCAAACACTCTTCTCCCCCACCCATCTACACCGTCCCTCATCTTCCCCTCTCCTGCCTCCTGGGACTTTCCCACTACCATCATCTCTGCCAGGCCCTCTCAGTCTCAGGTAGAGAGACTACATTCCACTGTGTGTGCTCTTCTTCCTCTGTCCTTTCCACCACTCGCATAGGGCTATTGTAGCTGTGCGTCTGTGTCTGCATGGACCATATGTTTGTCTCTCTTCTTCCCCAGTGAGCCCGCACAAGGAGGAGGGGCAAGAAATTTTGCTGAATTAGTTAGTGGGTTAATATCTTTAAACAATTACTCCCCAAACTTGTGGTTATCCTGGCATTTCTTTGGTTGGAACACTAGCAGTCACCACATAAATTAATGCAGTTATCTTGGTAACAGTCATCAAGTGCCCAGAATGGGCCAGCAGCCTTCTGGAATGACATGGAGCACAAAGACCTTGTCATTGCCTCCAATTAGCCAACTTCTCATTATGAAAATGAGAAAACCACACAGAATACCAAGACAATCAAATGTTCAAGACCACACATTCTGTTTGCAATGAAAGAAGCTTGGTAGATATTTCCACCATACCAGAACATCGTGACTGAAATGATGTGACTTAAAACATAGACCGTCATGACACACTGGATAATGTCCTCTGAGCGATACAGACAACCAGTGTCAGAGGGAAAGGCAGATGTGTTCTGGAGCATGGATTGTAGCCACTAGATTCAGATGGGGACAAACAGCCCAAATCTACTAAACCCAGGAAAAGTCTGACTTCTCTCCTCCTCTGATCTATCAGCCTTCCCCTGTGCCAAGGCTACACCCCACTTGCCACACTCAGCCATTCTCATGTTGCTCTTGCCAGGATATCCATTTCTCAATACTGCTTTGTCCTCCAACAACCCTACCCTGGCGGCCTGCTGTGAGAACTGTAAAGGCAACGTATTATACAGAGATAGTGCTGTATCCTAGAATCTGCTGTTCTGGTTTTCATGAGACCTCGGTTCTGAGTGTTTATGTTTCTTGAGCCTTGATAACGTCACACTTCCCTCCCCCACCCTGCTTCAGTAGGTCAGGTGACTCCTTCAGGAGGAAACAAGGCTGCCTTCCCACCCCCTCCTCCTCACCAGGATCTTCCCTGTTCTCTGCGAGGAAGAGGAAGGAGCCCTGTTCTTC
>PVIH01027575.1:0-16724 GCA_004025045.1 Sigmodon hispidus | reverse complement strand
TGTTCAGCCACTTTGGAATGCAGTATGGCGGTTTCTCAGAAAATTGAGAATCAATCTCCCCAAGGACCCAGCAATACCACTTCTGGGTGTATACCCTAAAGAGGCACATTCACACTCCAAAGGTATTAGCTCAACTATGTTCATAGCAGCATTATTTGTAATAGCAAGAACCTGGAAACAACCTAGATGTCCCTCAACTTAAGAATGGATTAACAAACTGTGGTACATCTACACAATGGAATACTACTCAGCAGTAAGAAAAAATGATATCCTAAAATTTGCAGGCAAATGGATGGATTTGGAGAATATCCTCCTGAGCTACGTATCACAAACTCAGAAAGATAAGCAGGGGATGTACTCACTCATTAGTGGTCTCTAAACAAACAAACAAGAAAAAAAGCCAAGCATGCCCAAGCTGCAAACCACAACCACTGAACAGCTTGGGATCAGAAACACCCTGGACTGACCCTTCAGATCCCACTCCAACTATAGGAACACCTGACTCACTCTTGAGGGAGGGGGGACAAAACTGGATTTGCCAGGAGTGGAGACTGATCTAAGCATTATTGGGTCAGTGGGACCATAGGACTGTCTGCTCCCTGCCCAGGGAAGGGATGGGGAGTTGTGGAGAAGAAAAAATGACCTGATGTGGTGGGAGGGGGAAGGGACCTTGAATAAGGATATTCAGGGATGGAAAAAAAAATTCAGAGGGAAAGCTGAACACAAAGTAAATATATGTGTAGCAATCTTATTTGCATTATCACCCTTGATAAGTCATGCTTATGATTTTTATCTTCTTTATAGTTATTGTGAACTTATCAGCATTTTAAATTCATTTTACTGTTTCTCTTGATAAATACAAAATAAATAAAGAAGAAGGAAAAAACAATAAAGGGGCTAGAGATGGCTCAATGGTTAAGACCACTGGCTGCTCTTCCAGAGGTCTTGAATTCAATTTCCAGCAACCACAATGGTGGCTCACAACCATCTATAAAGAGATATGGTGTCATCTTCTGGCTTTCAGGCATACATGCAGGCAGAACACTGTATCTATAATAAATATTTCTTTTAAAAAAAGAATCAAGTTATATTAAATGGTAGTCAAATACAGTTTGATGTTTTGTTTTTCATCTTTTAAAACATAGTTTGTTTCAGGAAAACTTTCTACTTTGATAGCTCAATGCTTTACAGTTAGGCATTTAGCCATCATTGATCGGAAAATTATGAAAAGCTATAAAGTTTTTATGGGAATAACACATAAAATTTGATTCACTTTGCAACACACTCTAGTGACATTCACATATGCTCATTCTATTACTGAAATGTTCCCAGAGCCAAAGATTTACAGCTCAGTTCTGCTTCCTGAAATATAGAATTTATCAATATCATTCATTTTTGTGTGAGGCAGAACACAAGTAAAAAAAATTTATACCATAAAAATTGAGAAGTAGAAGCAAATGATTATATTCTGCATACAGTGACATTTTTAGTTCTAATTTACTTATCCAGTAATATAGTTCAGTAAAGTTAAATTATAACTTTTAAGCTACTTTAAGGCTGAAAACTAAGGAACTACAATGATGATATAATTATTGATGAGTCCTCATTCTCCAAAAAAGGTATAAGGTGGAAAATTTGTAATCTAGAACCACTCAGAAAATCAGGGTGCTCATAAAACACCAACTTTATGATTAATACTTGGCTGTATAGTGTTAGCTGTATATTGTAGCTGAGATACACAGAGTAAAAAGTGCATAACATATTAAAGGCATATTAGAATGTGCTATTGGAACATCTGATTCCAGATCAGGAGTATACAAGGAAGTCTGAGGTGAAAAGGAAAGCATGGACCAATGAAATGGCTCACTCAGCAGACAGAGATGTTTGACATTCAAGTTTGATGACCTGAGTTCAAGCCCTCACTCACACAATAGAACGAGAGAACTATCTCCAAACCATTATTCTCTTACCTCCACACTCTCACACATGCAATCACATATCTTAATATAATAATAATAATAAATACATATTTAAGAAAAATAAGTTGCCATAGTCATTATGAAGTGGTAAATCAACCACGTTTTTTCATGGTAGATCTATGTAATAGGATAGTGATATTCATCCTCTTTTATAGAGAAAGCTGAGATTAATAAAAAAAAAGCTACCTTTGATCACTTATTGTACAAAAAGATTTGAATTTAAAATTAATTAGTTACAATATTCAAGTGATTTCTTTCATATGAAATCACTTTGTTGTTGCTCAAACTTGTGAAACAATTGTAGTAATGGAAGCAGGAAGGCATGGAATGACATTTCTAGGTCAGAGTCTAAATATAAATTAAATCAATAAAAATATTTTGCAATTACTAAATTTTTGTTTTTAATGACTTTCCTTACACTAAAGGTAAACCCTGGCTGAGGTAACTGATGGAGATGACTGATTATATAATATTGAACAACTGACAGTGTTTGAGTAAAAAACAACAATCAAGGGTCTGGAAAGATAATTTTGCTGGTCAAGTGCTTGTTGCTGAAGTATTAGGAGCTGAGTTCACATCCATCTGATATCCGGGTACCAGTGATGCTTAGCTATAATTCTAGCACTGGAGTTTTTAAGCTGTGGAGCTTTCTGGCTAGCCAGCCTGGCCAAAATAGTGACCTCTGGGTCCAGGGAGAGACTGTGTCTCAAAATGTAAAATAGAAAGCAATAAAGAAGACATTAGAAGTCAACCTCTGGCCTCTATATGCTACAGACCGTCACATGCACATCTTCATGTGTACAGAGAGATAATATGCACACATACACACACAAACCTGTTGATAATCAAAATTATGTTGACTGAAATGTTAGCATCAAAGTCAAAATCTATCACCTTCAGTTTCCTAGAATACTTATGTCTTTTTAAAATTATGAATAATTGGTAGAAAAAGCTGAATATCTATCAGAGTCAGTAAGGTAACATTAGTAATCATCTAGTGCAATATAGGTACTGGGAGCACTCTAAATCTCACTGAAGATTCTCACTTCTAGCCACTTGCCAGGGAGCAACACTGCCAGGTATTTATAATTTTCAAGATCAAACCAGATGTATATATAGGGTAGGAAATATCCCAATTTTATTTGTCAAGATTCTGATAAATAACTAATACTAACTTTTTAACTATTAAAAAAATGGATTAAAAGTCATGCTTCAGAATAGCTTCTCAAGGAGAGAGAAAGTAAATTTCTTTAAGGATATGGTCCCTCGTAAGTCAACCATGATCCAGTGGATGGCTCTACACAAGGACATGGGTGGCACAACTTGGATTGATGGGTTATTCTTTTTTTAAAAATGATAATATTAAGTTGAGGAAGATTATGAAGGTGTCAGGGATCTAGAAGGAGTTGGGGGATGAGGAGAGAAATATGATAAAAATACAGGGTATGAAATTCTCAAAGAATTAATAAAAATATATTTAAAAAGTCTTTGACCCAAACCTAGCTCAGAGGTTATTAATTGGGGACTTCTGTCCCTTACTCAGCAGGCAGCACAGTGCTGTAAACAGTGTAACTATTTCCTTGATGGGTGACTCTTATTAGTGGGACAACATTAGAAACCATACAGGAGATGCTAGAAAGGTTTGGTTCAGGATAGCGGGATTCAGTGACACCAGCTACATGGAGTAGGATTCAAGAGGTATTTCTTCAAAACTTTATTCACTTGAAAGTTTTAGAATTTCTGGCCTCTTTCTTTCTATATTTTTTATAAATATAAAAAATGTAGTAAATTGCTTGTAAAGGTTTCTGAATAGAGGACCAATGAGATGACACAGTCGGGAACGGCACTTAGATTCCTGGAACCCACATAAAAACTGAAGGAAAGAACAAAATGTACAAAATTGTCCTCTGACCTCCAAATATGCAATGTGCACAATGACATGTATATACACAAGCATACACACACACCACGTATCTACATAATATACAAATATTTTAAAGCATTTGAATAGAGAATTTTTAATTGATTAATAAAATGCAAAACGCTTTAAAGACCTAAAGAATATAGTCTGATACTTTGAGAAATTTGAGAAAGAAAAGCTTCACTGTTTTCAAACCCTGCATCAAGTATACATCAGTCATCTACTGCCAACTAAAATTCTATAATAATTATATTAACTCACAAAATAATTTATATATATTACCAGGAACTCTGATTCTGTGAAGAAATAATCTAAAAATATGATTTTCATAGAGAATATTGATTTTTAGTGGTTTGTTTAAACAAGAAACCATCATGTCAGTCAAAATGTATGGGTCTCAAAATCATATCTACACTATATAAAGTTGCAGGGTTAAATTTTATATAAAAACCTTTTTGAGATAATATAAAAACATCTATCCAAAAAAGAAGAGGTTTTTTTTTTTTTTTTTATTTTCTGGTTGTTTGTCTTTTAGTTACCATTTAGTTAATCTGAGACATAACTTGCATTTTCTCATATTAAAGCTATGAGTATCTTTAGTATGCTTGGATTAATAAAAACAACATTTTCATCCTTGCCTCTGGAGTTCAATGATAAAGTAAATTGGAGAAAAATTTTCTTTGTTAGTATTAATTAAATATAAAACTCCTAATGAGTTTATGTATCTAGCCAATACCTGCCCTCCCTGCTGGAGTATAAGCCACCTTAAGGGGTACAGAATTCCTAGCAATGAGAACTCAGTAGTGGTGTTTCTTGCCAAAAGCACACATTCTTTCTGTATTCCCTTTGGTATTGTCTGGATTGTAAAAGGGAATGGAGCTATTTCACCTATAAGTGTCTAAATTAATATTTCTTCAGCAACATTTTTGATGTTGTTTACATTTTAAATTAAATTTATTCATTTATTTTACATCTCAACATCACCCCCAATCCACTCCTCTTCTGTTTCTGTTCAGAGAGGGATGGGCCTCCCACAGTTGTCCACAAAGCATGACATATCAAGTTGAGGTAGCACTAAGTTCCTCTTCTTTTATTAAGGCTTGGTGAAGCAGCCCAGTATAAGGAATAGGTTTCCAAAGCCTACCAAAATATCAGGGACAGGCCCAGTTCCAATGCTAGGAGCCCCACAACTAGACCAACCTATACAATCGTCACACATACATAGAGGCCCTAGACTGATTCCATGCAGGCTCCCCTGGCTCATACAACCCTTCTTCCCTCTCTTCAACAGGATTCCTAGAGTTTGGCCCAGTGTTTGACTGTGGATTTTTGCATCTGCTTCCATCAGTATGTAGATGAAGGCTCCCTGATAACAATTAGGGTAGTCACAGATCTGATTACCAGATATGGCCAATTCAGGCTACTATCCACTATGCTGCAAGTCTTATCTGAGTCATTTCTGTAGATACATGGGAGTTTCAGATCCAGTTACACTGAAGCTGATAGAAGAAAAAGTAGGAAATAGCTTCAAATGCATTGGCACAGGAGACATCTTCCTGAATAGAATACCAGCCATATAGACACTGAGATCGACAATTATAAACAGGATCTTATGAAACTGACAAAACTTCTCTAAGGCAAAGGACACTGCTAATAAAACAAGATGGCAGTGTACAGAATGGTAAAAGATCTACACTAACCTCATATCTGACAAGAAGGCTGATCCTCAAAATATATGAACTCAAGAAACCAGACATAAAAAACCAAATAATTCAATTACAAAAATGAAGTACAGATTTAAATAGAAGTTTCTCAACAGAAGTATCTCAAATGGCCAAAGACACTTAAAAAATTTTTTAAAAAACACTTTTATCTATCAAGGAAATGCAGATCAAAATGACTCTGAGTTTCCATTATACATCTGTCAGAATGGCTAAGATCAAAAACATTAATGACAACTTATGCTGAAGAGAATGTGAAGTAAGGGGAGTACTCCATCACTGCTGATGGGAATGCAAACTTGCATAGTCACTTTAGAAATCAATATGGCAGTTTCTCAGATATGTGGAAATCAATCTACCTCAAGACCCAGATATACTACTCTTGGGAATATACCCAAAGGATGCCTCATCCTACCACAAGGACTTTTAGTCAACAAAATTTATACCCATTTTATTCATAATAGCCAGAAATTGGAAACAATCCAGATGCCCCTCAACTGAAGAGTAAATGAAGAAATTGTGGTACGGGGCTGGAGAGATGGCTGAGCAGTTAAGAGCACCGTCTGCTCTTCCAGAGGACTGGGGTTCGATTACCAGCACCCACATGGCAGCGCACAACTGTCTGTAGTTCCGGTTCCAGGCAAACACAAAGTCAAATATTTAAATAATAAAAAAAAATTTAAAAAAAAGAAATTGTAGTACATTTACAAAATAGAACATTACTCAGCAGTAAATAACAACAACATCATGAAAATTGCAGATAAATGGATGGAACTAGAAAAAAAATCCTGAGTAAGGTTACCCAGACGCAGAAAGACAAACATTGTATGTACTCACACAGAAGTAGATATTAGCAGTAAAGTAAAGGATAACTATGCTACAATCCACAGACCCAGAGCAGCTAGTTAACAAGAAGGGTCCGAAGAGAGGTGCATGTATTTCCCTGAAAAGAGGAAATAGAAGTGATCCCCTGGGTAAACTGGGAACTGGTGGGAATGGGAACACGAGAAATTTGGTTGGGGCAGGATAGAGGGGGAAACTGATGAAACATTTTGTTTTTTAAAACTACCACATTTTCTTTCTTTCTCTTTCTTTCTTTTTAAGTAAGTCTTCTTCAGGGACTGAAGAGATGGCTCCACAGTTAAAGCATTTGGCATACAACAAGAGAACCAGAGATCAGAATCCTAGAAACCACATCAAGCACAAATGCTGAGTGTGTGTTGAAGGTGTAGAGACAGAGATCAACCTGACCAGCACTAGCTGAATTGGTACCTTCTGGATTTGACTGAAAAGACCTTGCCTTAAAAAAAAGTAAAGAGAAATCACGGACTGTTCCAAATATCAACCTTGGGCTTTCACAAGCACACATATGTACATGTACCTGCAAACACATGTGAACATGTATACATACATACTTGCATACTACAAATGTAAAAAGAAGAAAAGAAAAACATCCTTTCAAAGCTAACTCCTTTTGTTTTAGAATCCTAAAATAAATGTTAATAAAAACAATAGTAATTTCAGGTTAAAGTGATTATTTTATTTTGAAAGGCTTGTTTTCATATCCAGTGTGGTACTAATGTGACTACTGATTCTGATAACCTGGCTATATGTCTCCCAGCATGTGTAGTGAGGATGATGGTAATGGTTTCTCAGTTATTTGACAGTGGCTGGTCACATTGCTTTGACATTAGCTAGTTCTGATTTGGGTGCTTCCCATGTTTTAAATGTGTTTGCCTAACCCACTTTACAGGGACTTTAATTCCATTCTCACCAGCTTTCCTCCCTCACAATCTTAAATTTTATAAGACAGAATCACAGCATTAATGTAGTAACATTACAGTAACATTCGTCAACTGTTAGAACCGACTTGTAAATAACTTCTTACTTTGTAAATTGTTTCTATAATTTATTATCAGTTGTCTCTGTGGTTATTACTCTAGCCATTAATCACTGCAAACACATCATTAAGATGTTATACAGTTATTTTAAAGACAAATAAATTACATCCATTACCAATAAAACAATAAAATTTTAAACAATGGAAATATATTCATCAATTGGAAAATATCTAAATATTCAACAATTTAAATATAATCAATACATGAAAATGGACAGTAATTCATGATTATAAAAATAATCTTGTTATTTAATTGATTGCAGAAAATGACTTTGATATTCTTTAATTTTTACAGCTCTAAAATAGTATGAAATGAACTGTTTTTATTGAATCTTTCTTCCCAGTTAAAGAAAATATACTTTCTTATTCAATGTGAGGGACAATTAGCAGAAGTTAATTTATCACACACTAAGGAATCATCTGGTTTATTCAGTCTAGTGCGTATCTTTTGTCTACAATGACAGAAATGTCCATTCATTTTAAGTAAGTCAAAATACACACAGAGCTCATCCCAGGTCTTGCCCAGTTTGCTATCCATGTTATCTTTTCATTGAGAGGAGTAGGAATCATAGTTTCTTTTCATTGGATGATATGGTTAGGCTGACTCTTATCTAAACCTGCTGCCTCTGAATATAGCAGCAACTCCCCTTCCTCCTCCCTTCCAGCAACATAAACAACTTCTTAAAGGTATGGGTGGACTCTTAGGTGCAAAACAAGGACAACCAGAAACCCCCACTCCTTTTTAAGCTTGATGATTTTTTTCTTATTGGTAAGTGTTAGGGATGTAATGTGTTTCTAATAGCTGGGGAACAATATGAGCATTTACTGGAGGACTATTTTCAGGCTAGGTGATTACATACTACAAAACTTTTCCAGTATCTTAGGAGAAAACAGGCATCAAAATAATGAAAGCACCTTTTTTACTGTTCTACTGAATAAGAATGGATAATAGCTCAGGGAGGGAGTTTTAAGCTCTTTGCAGGAGTTTATCTCTTTTCAAACACAGGTTGCTCAGCAATGCTGCCCCTCATATGTAGACTGAGGGAAACTTACACTTTTTCCCATCGAACTCAGCGAAGTAGGCATCTGGCTGGCAGTTGATGATGCAGCCACAAGGCAAATGAGTCCAGCGTTTGGACAATACAAACACTGGGGTTACAACGCTCGCCAGCAGGGTTAGTAGAAAACTGAGTGTATCGATCTGAAGACTCTGAAACCCCACCACGTGTTTTACCACCATTTGGATCTGAAAGGCAAAGAAGTTCAGACAAACTATTCCTCTTTCCCACTTTCGAAGCCTTCCTCCCAGCCCTCACTCCATTGAAGTCCTTTATCCAAGGCTCCCTTTTTGATCAATAGGAGCCCTGCTTCTGGACTACACCCCAGGGCTTTAATGGCAGCAGGGGGATGGATGGGACACACCTCGGTGCACAGGAGCAGACAGGGTTTCCTTTCTGGATGCTCCAGCGGTCTGCACCTGCTGCCCTTTGAAATCTCTACCCCGACAGGCAGTCAATCTAGAGATGCTACTCTTACTCTTGGGGAAGGGGCCAGGAACCAGTGGGATCTGTACTGGAGACTCCAAGGACTTGTCACTTCTTGTTTCCAGGTCTCCACCCTGGTGCGCCGTTCACCGCGAGCACAACAGTCATCTCTTTTCCCGGCTCACTCAGGACTCCGGGAACAAAAGCTAATTTCCTCTCCCCCACCCCCCCGCGCCCCATGTTGGATCACACCTTTCTGTCTCTCGGTGCTGAATGTGGGCGGTGTCCCCATCAGTCAGAAGGAAACGAGAGATAAAACTCGGCCAGAGAAGGTTGAAAGAAAAACCTCCCTCCCTTTCTGAATACGCCCAGATTTTGCCTTAAAAGAGAACATCTTTGACCGTGATCAAAGAAAACCAACTCTCCTGTGATCGAAAGGCTCCCCACCCTTCTCAGATTGTGGAAATACTTAGCAGCCAAGGCTTGGTGGCTAACCAGTCCCCAGGTGAACTGCTTTCCCCCAGGTATGTCTTCAGCTCCAACAGATGCTTTTGGAAGCGGACCTATCCGCGCATCTTTCGTGACTCCGCAAATCCGCGTCTGGACTCAGCACACATACCCGCGCGTGATAAATGTACTCACCATCATGGGCAGCCAAAGATTGACTTTCGTCAGCGCTAGGATCAAAGCAAAACGCTTCTGTGCCAGGCTCACAAGGAAGCTGCTGGTGCCATGGGGAGTCCCGGGATTCTCTCGCCTGCTGGCTCCAGAGCCAGAGGCTGTAGGCTGACCTGAGCCAAACAGCCTGTCGGAGCTCGGGGAGCATCCCTCAGCCCATCGCGGAGCAGGAATTGCAACCTCCTCTGGCGACAAACAGAGCACTCTTCCCCCAGCAGCAGGGGTCCCAGGAGTGGAGGCGCCACGGGAAATTTCCTGGTAGTTGGTGTGGAGTCTAGGGTCCTCAGAACACAGCAGCTGGTGAGTGAGAGGGACAGAGAGAATGGCCAAGAGTCCAAAGGCGGAAGCATAAACCGCAAAGAGAAGCAGCACATAGGAACTGGAACAGTCGGTCAAGCAGCCCCAGGGCGTGCGAACGAAGAGGCCCCAGCCACATAGGGGGAGCGCGGCTAGCAGCAGGCTGACTGCCCACACAGTCAATGTTACACCAAGTACTTGTCCTGATCGCAAGGAGGCTGACTGACTCGCCACTGTCCTGTGCATCGTATAAAAGTTGTAGAAGACTATAAGAGTCGCCTTCAAATTGCTGGAGAGGCCCTGGCACAAATACAGTAAGGCAGAGGTGGTGCACAGAGACTGGAAGTAGCCTGGAGCCTCTTTTGGCCACTGCAAAAACATGAAGATGGCCACTGACAAGACGCTCAAGAGATCATCCACAGACCAGGAAGCCACAAGCATGGACACGACAGTTCTGTTTTGCATGGTCAGCAGGGAAAACAGCGAGAAAATGCTTCCTACCAGAGCTGCGAGAGTCATCAAACAGATCAGGCAAAAAAGAGAAAGGGTCAGAGTTGCTGGCGAATTCACAAGGTCCGTAGAATTATGACTTACTTTCCACAGGTTAGAGTCATTTGTTAAGTTGCTGAGAAGGAAAGACATTGTCCTTAATATTTTAATTCCCCTCTTCAATGAGTCTGATGGTTTTCTCAGAGTGTGAGAGTTGCAAATCAGATGTCCTTTCTCCTGCCAACTTTCTCTACATGTTCCGTGTGTTGGTCCAGCAGGAAACGGTCAGACATGTCTTAGTTAGAAAGGTCTGACTCAACCCATATTTTCAAACTGGGATCCATTTCAGACATCAATCAGAAACTTTTCAATATTTTAAGTTAATAAAGCAACGAAAAACTTCCTTCCACCACCAAATTTCAGACAAGAAAACAGCAACTCCTCAAGCAGATTGCAAAGTCCCCATGCTTGGATGCTGTGGGTCCTTCCTGGGGAGCATCTCTAGTTTGATGAAATCACTTGGGAGAACCATAAAATGGTGTATCTGTTTTCAGAGCTGGATTCAGAGGCAGAGGTTGTCAGGTAGGTTTCAGCTCAGCTGGGGAGAGAGAGAGAGAGAGAGAGAGAGAGAGAGAGAGAGAGAGAGAGAGAGAGAGAGAGAGAGAGAGAGAGAGAGAGAGAGAGAGAGAGAGAGAGAGAGAGAGAGAGAGAGAGAGAGAGTCATTGGGAGCCTGTATTCAGGCTCCCACCAAACCTTTGTGTTCTTTAATCAGCCTGTGATCCTGGGAGCTGCAGGAAGGAGGAGTCAGCTGCAAGCTGGAGAGAAGCAGGAAAGGAAGGGAGAGTTCAGTGTTTGAACAAAATGATTTGTAGTTTCTCTTCTCAGCTTGGCTTATATGAAACAAGAACCAGTGCCTTCTGACTGGGGCATATAAAACTAGTCCAATTCCTTGCTGAGGCTTGATGTGAACTATGGAAATCATCACCCAGAGGTTTAAGCTATACCAATAGCTGAAATCCTTATCCTTTATCTAGGCTTCTGTTGAGAGATGCTGTCCCTGGAAAGATACAACACATTTCATGTCTATTCATCCCAGTCAGGGAACCCACAGCAGGACAAAGTGATGACTGTACCGAAGTCCAACCTGGTGGACTAATAAATGCCTGTTGGGGTTACTTACAAGAACAGGGATGGCTCCAAAGCAGATGAATCATTGAAAAGTCCATCTCAACACAGGTGATCAGTACAAAGCTTCATCCCTGGCACTCTGTTCACAGCTTGCAGGCAGCTTGGCATGTCTAAAAATCTTCTCTAGGCAGTCCACCTCTCCAGTGTTTCCTTTCCAGCAATCTTTTTCTTCTATTATGGTAAGGAGGGTTCCACAGGAATCTTTCAAGTTTCAGCTTTCTCAGATCTTTAGAAGTTTACTTACCTCCAAAGTCTCATGAGCTTCCCCCCTAAAGGGAATGCTTCAATTCTGAGGAATCCAATATACAGGCATACAACATTTGCTTTCTTCTGTCTATGACTAAGAATGGGTCACTATGCCACAGTAGCAGTCACTTAGGACTTTCACTACTGGTTATGAGTCTCCAGGGTATACCAAGTATTGAAAGAAGGAAGTTTCTTTCCATGGTAGATTTCCACTGAAAGGAACAGCAACCTATGGGCATAAGCAAAAATGTTTAGATGATCATTTAAGGGGCAGATCACATGCTTTTAATAAAATAGTAGCAGTTGCTTCACCACTGGGGCCTTTGATCTTCCTGGACGTAACAGATGTGAAGTTTCAAATTATTTATTGTCCCTAGTATGGGTATACCATTGTAGCACAAGCAGACACATCCTTTCAGGAGTTTTATAGACTCTAACATATAGAATCCACAACCAAGCAGTAGTGTTAGTGACCATGCTCTCTCCCTGCAGCCTGAATAGTAGCACCTCCTGGCACTATAAACCTGTGAGGAGGAAGCTTACAGCTCAGTCCCAGCCTTATTTCTCCATGTCCTGCAACCAAAGTGTGTTTACTGTGTCTTCAGCAATAGGGTCTTACTATCTAGCTCAGGCATGCAGCTGCCAGCAATGGCAATAACATTTATGGGTTGTGGGCCCCCAGGTCCTACTTGATAAGCAACCTGTAACAAAGTAACCAACCTCAGGCACTAGGGTTTTCATTTAACAGGCTTGTGACATTTAGGAGTGTCTTTTCTCCTGGTGCAGGGTGTCCCTTATACTCAAGCACCTCGGCTGATTATTTTTTAAATATATATATATATATATATATATATATATATATATATATACCATTATAATTTAATTCTTTGGGGAATGTTATGCTTGCATTCAGTATATTTTATGATATTCACCCTCTTTCCTTCTACATCAATCTTCTACTTCTAGTAGACCTCTTTTTTCTGTCCTTTTATTTTGTTAACTCACTGAGTCCAGTTTGGGCTGGTCATATACTTGTGCATATGGGACCATCCACTGGGGTGCAGTACACCTACCAGGGGCCACATCCTTCAATAAAACTGACATTCCCCAGAAATTACCAGCTGTCAGTATTGCCTCAACCAGATTTGGGGTCTCTCCCTTCACTTTCATGCTGGAATGTTGACTGGCTTGTTGTTGTTGGGGTCTTGTGCATGTAACCATAGCTGCTATGAGTTTATGACAACAGTGGTCCTGTTCAGTGCTGGCTTTTATACTCTTTCTGTTTACCCTTCAGGGATGGGTATGAAACAGCTGTCCTATTTGTGACTGAGCACACCAAACACACTTATTCTCTGAACTTTAACTCACTGTGAGTTTCTATATTAACTGCCATCCACTGCACTGAGAAACTTATCTAATGAGGTCTGAGAACTGTGCTATCCACTCTATCCACAATGAAAGAGAAACAGATTTAGAGGGCAGTTTGATACTATGTCTATTTTATCAACAGTTGTTTTAATAGTCCATTCTTTCTTCCAATTAATCAGGCCCCAGGGTTGTTGTATGTTAGACAGAATTATCATTGTACCTAGTTTCTTTACTCCACTTCTATAAATCACTGTTTGTGACATGACTGTCCCTGTGTGGTGGTTTGAATGAAAATGGCCCCCATAGACTTATAGGGAGTGGCCCAAGCCAGGCCTAATGTCTGTCTCTTCCTGGTGCTTGGCAGTTCAGATGTAGAACTCTCAGCTACCTCTCCAGCATCTGAATGCTGACTTGTTTCCCTTTGTGACATAGTAACCCACTAAGCTGTAAGCTGGTCCCAATTATATGTTTCCTTTCATAAGAGTTGCAGTGGTTACAATGTGTCTTCACCACAATATAAACTCTAAGACCAAAGTTGGTACTAGAGGGACTATTGATAAGCTAGACTATGCTTTTGTTTGGAAGAATATGTAGCACTTTTGGACTTAGAACTAATAAAGCAACTGAACACTTTAAGAGGCCTTAATGGGCCATAGTATGAAGAAACATGAAAGACAGTGGTGCTGAGGGTAATTTGAACTGGGGAACCAGCTTAAGACATTTCAGAGGAGAAGAATATTATATATGGCCTAGAGATCATTCTTGTAAAATTTGGTGAAGAATGTGGATGCTTTCTGCCCTTGTCCAAAACAGTTTAGGGTCAAGCATGGTGGTGCATACCTTTAATACTAGCACTTGGAAGGCAGAGGCAGTAGATTCTTGAGTTCAAGGCCAATTTGGTCTGCAGAGCAAGTTCTAGGACAGCTAAGGTCAGGTAGTGAAGGAAATTATTGAAAACAGAAAGCTGGTAAAAAATATATTTGAACAAAGGGGTGGTAGTCAAGTTCCAGCAAGCAGAAGAACTTGGCAGCTTCGGCCACATGGTTCTGGCCTTAGAGTCAAGGATACAACAAAAGGTTATGGAATTTCCCTCTGTGACTAAGGAAGGCTGCTTAGGTCAGATGTATATAAGGGGTGGTCCTTCATGGAGGCCCAGGGAGCCTTTGTGTGAAGTTGTGAAGGTGAAGCCTGGATTGCCTTGGAGACTCCAAAATGTTGGAGAGTCCGGAGTCATGGGATGCCTGAGAGGGGAGCTGAAGTGTGTGGCAGTCAACAAAGCTGAAAGGAGTTGGAGATCTGAAGAGTGTTCTGACATCAGATGTTGAGATGTAGGATTTAGAGTTTGCCCTGCTGATTTGAGGTCTTGCTTTGGTCCAGTATTTCCTTGCTCTGTTTCCTTCCCATTTTAGAATGGCAATGTATATCCTGTTCCATTACACATTGGAAGTATGTGGTTTTCTTTTTTCTTCTGATTATAGGAGTTAAGAGATTGCCTTGAATCTCCGAAGAAATTTTGAACTTTGAACACTGTTGAGACTATGATAGACTATGGGGGGCTTTTGAAGGTGTACTAAGTGCATTTTGCATTATGCTATAGCTGTAGGCCTATGGGGGCCAAGGAGTGGAATATGCTGGTTTAAATGAAAATGTCCCCCATAGCCTCTCAGGTAATAGCATTATTGGAAGAGTGGCCTTGTTGGAGAAAGTGTGTCACAGGAGGTGGACTTTGAGATTTCAGAAGCTCAAGCCAGGCCTAGTGGCTCATTGTCTCTTTTCTGCTGCCTATTGATCCAGATGTGGAACTCTCAACTCCTTCACCAGCACTGTCTGCCTGCATGCCTCCATGCTTCTCACCATGATGATAATGGACTAAACCTGTGTGAACTGTGAGCCAGCCTCAGTTAAATGTTTTCCTTTATAAGAATTGCTGTGGTCATTGTGTCTCTTCTCAAGTATAGAAATCCTAACTAACACACCCTGTCACAGTAAATTTTCCATGAGTGGCCATAGGTAACACCGAATTAAATAAAACTTATAATGGTGGCTGCTCTATAGCATAGAAATGCTTATAAGAGGCCTGTAACAATGTTCACTCAGATAAGGGCATAATTGTGAGCCTAAGCAACAGGACTAGCCCTCTATAGTCTATGTCAGTCTCTTAAAGGAACAAGTTGGCTTATGCATATTTTCCCTCCATATCTATTGTTTCCACTGAGGTAAGGAGGTACACAGTTTAGTCTGTCCTACAGTGATCTTAGCCCAGTCTTGAGAAAACCTCTTGTGCCTTTCTACCTTTTCAATATGTAGCATCCCTTTTTATCAAGATAACTAGCATCCTGGGCAAGGTGAGGTATGAAATCCATCAATCTTCCAGGAGCTTCAAGGATGCTACCAACCTACATGGATCAGTATCAACTGGATACCTTGCAACATTAGCAAGAACCACAAAATTATTCCACCCCAACCCACCTTTCATCTGATTAGGTCCTTGTTTGGACAGCAAGTGTTCTATGAGAGATTTTTCCAGTAGAGACATAACTCATGCATCTATTTGTTCCAGGAAGGAACAAATAAGCCAAAGAAACAACTGAAACAAATTCCAAGTTGGTGAACTAAAGGGCTTTTGGGGTGTTAATAATAGGAGTGTGGGGGAGGGATGATACAAAATGATGAGGTCACATAGAAGCCCACCCACACACAGGTGAGGACCCCTAGAAGCAGCATTGCAGGAGTTCTCTGCACAGACAAGTCTGAGATTCTCTGTGTCTGCACCCTTTCCCATTAGATTCCCCTCCCCAGTAGGTGTTTACTGTTTTTGTAGCCCTGTGGTTAGGGGTAGGGGAAGGATCCTCACAAATCCTGCCAGTTTCAGTGTCCCCAGACATTAGAGAAGTTTGCTAACCTCCATCATCTTGAGAAAGTGAAGGAAAGTACTGAACTCAGGAAGTACTGAAGAAAAGTGAAAGGAAAGCCCAGGACCTCCAAGGCTCAGCACAAAGGAGATGTATTTGCCCCAGAGGGACAAATGGCCCTAAACTCGCATCACAAAGGAGATTTATTTGCTTCAGAAGGACAGATGGCTGGAGAATAAGAAAAACACAGGAGATAGAGAATGAAAGAGTAGGGGGAGAGAATAAGGGAAAGTAGGGAAGGCTATTTGTCCTGAGGGACAGAGGGGAGACAGGTGTGGCATGTAGGCAAATGGTGCCTTACAAAGGTAAAATGGAAAATGCTGTGTTAGAATGAAGTGTTTAGGGGCTGGAGAGATGGCTCAGCGGTTAAGAGCACCGTCTGCTCTTCCAGAGGACCCGGGTTCGATTCCCAGCACCCACATGGCAGCTAACAACTGTCTGTAGTTCCAGTTCCAGGCAAACACCAAGGCAAATAAATAAATAAATAAAGTTTTAAAAAAAAAAAAAAAAAAAAAAAAAAAAAAAAAAAAAAAAAAAAAA
>PVIH01027574.1:0-16723 GCA_004025045.1 Sigmodon hispidus | reverse complement strand
TGAAAATCTTTTCCCATTCTGTAGGCTGGCGTTTTGTCCTATTGACAGTGTCCTTGGCTTTGCAGAAGCTTCCCAGCTTCAGGAGATCCCACTTATTGATTGTTGGTCTTAGTGCCTGTGCCACTGGTGTTATATTTAGGAAGTGGTGGCCTGTGCCAATTTGTAGAAGTGTATTTCCCACTTTCTTTTCTATCAAATTCAAAGTGGTTTGGTTTAAGTTGAGGTCTTTGATCCACTTGGATTTGAGTTTTGTGCAGGGTGACAGGCTCGGATCTATTTGCATTTTTCTACACTCAACAGAGAAATAAGGAGTCTTACAGAGGTTATGATGCAAATGGATTTAAAAGATATTTACAGAAGCTTCCACCAAAATGTAAAGGAATATACACATTTCTCAGCTCTAAATGGAACTTTTGCTAAAAGTGACCACATATTTAGTCATAAAGCAAATATCAACAGATACAAAAAATGGAAATAATCCCTAGTATCATAGCAGACCACCAGTGCCTAAAGTTAGAATTCAACAATGTTAAATATTATAGAAAATCTACCAACTCATGGAAAATAAACATCACTCAGCCGAAGCACCACTGGATCAAGGAAGAAATTAAGAAAGAAATCAAAGTGTTCCTAGAATTTAATGAAAATGAACCCACAACATACACAAACTTGTGGGACACAATAATAGCAATCTTAAGAGAAAAATTCATAGCACTCAGTGCTTATATTAAAAGCCAAGAGAAAGCCCACACCAGAGAACTAACAGCACAGCTGAATGCCTTAGAACAATTTGAAGTATACTCACCTAGAAGAAGTAGATGGTAGGAAATAATCAAACTTAGAGCTGAATTCAATACAATTGAAATGAAAAGAATAATACAAAGAATCAATGCATCGAAGAGTTGGTTCTTTGAAAAAGACAACAAGATAGATAAGTCCTTATTCAAACTATTCAAAAAACAGAGGGAGAATAGCAAATCAACAAAATCAGAAAAGAAGAGAGTGACATAAAAACAGACCCCTAAGAAATCAGAGAATTATTGCATCATACTTTGAAAATCTATATTCCACAAAATGGAAAACCTTGAAGAAATGAATAGCTTTTTGGACAGAGAGAATTTACAAAAATTAAATGAAGACCAGATTAATCATGTAAACAGACCTATAAGCCTAAAGGTAATTGAAGCTGTCATTCAAAGCCTCCCAAGTAAAAAAGCATAGGTCCAAATGAATTCAGTGCAGATTTCTACCAGACATTCAAAGAAGAATAACTACCATTACTCCTCAAAATATTTCACACAGTAGAAACTGAAGGAATATTGCCAAATCCTTTTTATGAGGCCACAACTACCCTAATACCCAAGCCACTCAAAGACACTACAAAGAAGGAGAATTACAAACCAATTTCCCACTTGAATATTGATGCTAAAATTCTCAACAAGATTTTGGCACACCGTATACAACAATATATAAAAACTTTCATCCACCATGACCAAGTAGGCTTCATCCCAGAAATCCAGGCATGGTTCAACATATGAAAAATCATAAACATCATCCATCATATAAACAAACTAATGAAAAAAATATATGAATATATACTTAGATGCTGAAAAATCCTTTCACAGAATCCAACATTCCTTTATGATAAAAGCCCTGGAGGGATCAGGAATACCAAAAAATATCTCAATATAATAAAGGCAATTTATAAGAATCTAACAGCCAACATCCATCTTAATAGAGAGTAACTCAAAGCAGTCCCACAAAAATCAGGAACTAGACAAGGATGTCCTCTCTCCCCTTATATATTTAATATAGTTCTTGAAGTTTTAGTGAAAGTAGTAAGATAATACAAGAAACTTAAGGAGATACAAATTTGAAAAGAATAAGAAACTATGTCTATTTGCAGATGATATGAGTATATATATGAGTAACCCACAAAATTCTACCTGGGAACTTCCACAGATGATAAACACCTTCAGTAATATAGCAGGACACAAGATTAAATGAAGAAATCAGTAGCCCTTCTGTACACTAAAGATAAAAGGGCTGAAAAAAAAATGGAAAAATCACCCATCATAATAGCTGCAAATAGCCTTAAATACCTTGGAGTAACTATGACCAAAAAAGTAACAGATCTATTAGACAAAAAAAATTTAAATAACTGAAGAAAGAAATTGAGGAGGAATCAGAATACGGAAAGCCTTCCCATGTTCCTGGATAGGTAGGATCAACACAGTAAAAATGACAATTCTACCAAAAGCAATCTATAGATTCAATGAACTACCCATCAAAATCCCAACAAAATATTTTATGGACCTTAAGAATAATACTCAACTTCATTTGGAAGAACAGGAAAGCAAGGATTGCCAAAACAATTTTACTCAACAAAAGAACATCAGGAGGGATCACCATCCCTGACTTAAGGTTACACTATAGAGCTACAGTAATAAAAACAGTCTGGGACTGGCATAAAAACAGACTTGTCAGTGATTGGAATCAAATTGAGGATCAGGGCATTAACCCAAAAACCCATGAACTCCTGATTTTTGACAAAGAGGCCTAATATATTAAATGGATAAAAGATAGTATCTTTAACAAATGGTGTTGGCATAGCTGGTTGGTAGTGCTTAGAAAAATGCAAATAGATCCAAGCCTGTCACCCTGCACAAAACTCAAATCCAAGTGGATCAAAGACCTCAACATAAACCCAGCCACTTTAAACTTGATAGAAAAGAAAGTGGAAATACCCTTGTACGAATTGGCACAGGTGACAACTTCCTAAATATAACACCAGTGGCACAGACACTAAAATCAACAATCACTAAGTGGGATCTCCTGAAGCTAAAAAGCTTCTGTAAAGCCAAGGACACTGTCAATAGGACAAAACAACAGCCTACAAAATGGGAAAAGATTTTCACCAACCCTAGAAGTGATTGAGGACTGATCTCTAAGATACATAAAGAACTCAAGAATCTAGAGTCCCAAACCTTGAATAAACCAATCAAAAAATGGGGTTCAGTTCTAAAAAGGAAATTCTCAGCAGAAGAATTATGAATGGCTGCAAGGTCCCTGAAAAAGTGCTCATCATCATTAGCCATCAGAGAGATGCAAATCAAAACAACTTTGAGATACCACCTGACACTTGTTAGATTGGATAAGGTAAAAGACACAGATAACAGGCTATGCTGGAGAGGATGCGGAGCAAGGGGAACACTCCTCCATTGTTGGTGGGATTGTAAGCTTGTTC
This sequence comes from Sigmodon hispidus, assembly GCA_004025045.1. Taxonomy (NCBI): domain Eukaryota; kingdom Metazoa; phylum Chordata; class Mammalia; order Rodentia; family Cricetidae; genus Sigmodon; species Sigmodon hispidus. The sequence continues at coordinate 13,476 of PVIH01027574.1, read as the reverse complement.
AGCCACTTTTTAATGCCGTATGGTGGTTTCTCAGAAAATTGAGAATCAATCTCCCTAAGGCCCTAGCAATACCACTTCTGGGTGTATACCCTAAAGATGCACATTCACACTCCAAAGGTTTTAGCTCAACTATGTTCATAGCAGCATTATTTGTAATAGCAAGAACCTGGAAACAACCTAGATACCCCTCAACTGAAGAATGGATTAACAAACTGTGGTACATCTACACAATGGAATACTACTCAGCAGTAAGAAAAAATGATATTCTAAAATTTGCAAGGAAATGGATGACTTTGAAGAATATCCTCCTTAGTGAGGTATCAAAAACCCAGAAAGATAAGCAGGGGATGTACTCATTCATTAGTGGACTATGAACAAATAAACACATAAAAAAAAAGCATACCCAAGCTGCAAACCACATCTTGGGATCGAAACACCTTAGACTGACTCTTTGTATCCCACTCCCCCTAGAGGAACACATGACTCAGTCTTGATGGTGAGAGGAGAAAACTGGATTTGCCAGGAGAGAGGCTGAACTAAACATTATTGGAACCTTGGGACCACCTGCAAATGGGGGAGATGTGGAAAAGAGAGAATGACTTGATATGGTGGGAGGGGGAAGGGACCTTGAATAAGGATATACAAGGATAGAAATTGTGAGTTATTTATTCATAACAATAAAGAAAATGTTTAGAGGAGAATGTTTGAGGTGGAACCAGGAAGAGATGGAATGGGACAGTGGGTCGGGAGTATATAACTTTCTATGTATTTATAATGATCCTAAAGGAAAAATTATTATATATAATTATTAAAGAATAAACTAAAAGGAAAAAAATTAGTTTCATATGAAAACACACAAAATGAATTTTATCTGGTGCATATTTAAGGCCATTATTTCTATTATCTAGGATTCATGGTACTAGAAGATACTTTCCATGCTATCAGCAAGGTAAACATCAAACCAACTGTAAAGGCTTATTCTGCAATGGTGACCTGCCTTTAAGATATATAAGTGTAATAGTGGCACAAAATTTCTGAGAATAATTAAGCATTATTATTTTTTATTTCATGCCTATTATATAAGATAGTACCCATCTGCAACCTTGCCCTGTTAACTAAAATACCTGAGACTAAATATGCCATGGACCTAGGGAAAAATTAAATGCTAGTCTTCTGATAAAGGAACAATAAAATGGCTTCTAAAACATTTTGCTGTACTCATAGATCAATGCCTTGTACAACCATCCTTATCTCCTCCTGCAGTAGATGAAAACTAATGCAGAATTCACAACATTGCAATGTGCAGAGAGCAAAGCTTTAGAACGCTCAGTGAATTTGATATCTCTATCAAATCTCTTCCTTCAGAACTCAGAAAAGTGGATTAAAAAAAGCAAAAAAAAAAATAAGAGATAGAGGATGCCAAGGTAACAAGGTCTCATAAACACAAGACAGTCACACATATTAACACACAAATACTGTGACTCAGTGTTTGGATGTACCTAATATAAATGGGATCCCAGTACTGAGTATAGAAATGGACACAAATCTAAATCTATAACTCAGAAGATATCTCCACAAAAGAAAAAGTATTTCTGCTTTTTTCCACCAATAGAGTGTCATTGTATACACAAACCATAAAGACAAGCCCCATTACTAGTAATGAATATTTTTGAAGGGATTTGCTTCATAAATTTTTAAATATTTCAGGTCTTTTGCATATTTATTTTGTTTTCCCATTGTGTTTTCATGAGTTTTCTGTATGTACCTCTTTGTATCTGTTTATTGTACATTTATTTTTATTTCTTTATATTTTTCTATTGTGGTTCAATGTTTCAGTTACCTGTTTGTTTTTATTGAAAAAAATGAGTGTGAATTTGGGTAGATGGGTAGAATTTGAAGCAATACAGACCATTATCAGAGTATATTGTAGGGTAAATATATTTTTAATTTATATACATACATAAAGACATAAATAAAAAGGAAAAATTAAGTAGCTTAGTTTTCTAGTTCAGACCTGTGAAACTGTTATTGGAGGTACTGCTGTAGAATGTAAGTACCTCAAAGCCTGCTTGGGCTACAGAGTGATTTCAAAGCCTGCAAGAATAATTAGGTCAGACTCCTGAAAAGGAAAACCTGATTTGTAATTAGTAATACAATCTTTAAATACAGATTAAAATTTATATGCACATATATTTTTTGGTTTTCATTCAAAATAAGTCATATCACAGTTCAGTTGAGGCTGTATAAAATGTCTATTACATTTTCATTCATTTGGTTTTGTTGTTGCTTGTGTGTGTGTGTGTGTGTATGTGTGTTTGTGTGTGTGTGTGTGTGTGTGTTTGTGTGTGTTTGTACCTGCATACACCTGAAGTTGTAGTTACAGGTGCTTGCAAACTAACTGATATGATGGCTAGGAACTGAATGAAAAACAGAGCAATTCTCTGAAAGAGAAGTACATTATATTAATCTTTTAACTAGTGTTTTAATTACTTTTCTGTTGCCATGACACCATGATCAAGGAAACATAGAATTAAACATTTAATGGAGCTTTTGGATTAAGAATGTAAGAGCATCCATTATGTTGTTGCAAAGGCATTGTGGTAGAAATATTTTAGAACTCCCATCTTTATCAACAAGCAGTAGGTACAGAGAACAATGGGAATGTCATGAATCCTCTGAAACCTCATATCCAGTCACCAGTGACACTTCCTTAAACTAGGCCACATCTTTTATTTCTTCTCACAAAGCCCACCAAATGAGAACCCAGTATTCAAATATATGAACCTATATGTGCCATTCTTATTCAAATCATCACAATCTACTCACTGGTACTATAAGTTTATGCCAATATCATGATGCAAACTGCATTTACGTCAACTTCGAATGTTTCCATAGTATTTCAGCCTCAACACTGTTTGAAAGTTCAAAGTTCAAAAATCTCTTCTGCAAATGAAGGTGATATTTAATTGTAGCAACCTGAAAATAACAAAGTACCTTACAAATTTAAAGATACAATAGCACAGAATATCCATTACTGTTCCAAATAAGAGGAGTGGAGCCATAGTGGAAAAATATTGCTACAAAAACAAACAAACAAAAAAGACTAAAACCCTGCAGAACAAACTTTAAATTCTGTAGATATATATATATATACATATATATATACATATACATATACATATATAGTCTTAGATGACTCTGAAGTTGTTGCCTATGGCACATTTATTTTTTTTCTCTTAGACCTGTCCTACTCCCAGTGTGCAACTGTTACCATGTCTCTGGCATCTCCAATACATTGTGGTTTACAAGGTGATCCAAGCTGCACTTACACAACTCCAGTGGCCTCTTGCAGTGGCTGCCCCATCACATGCTTAGTCTCAGTGTCTCTCCTTAGCCTTAGAGGACCATAACCCCTATAGTTATACTTTATTACTCTCAACATTGCCAAATTAAACATTCTGCTTGGGATGGAACATGGCCCACTTGAATCACATTTACAACAGCTTTTATTTATTAATACTTTTAAAAAGCAGGATATTTCTTAGATCTTTTTATTTCAGAAAATAGGGACTTAGTTGGGTGGAGGTTTACCCCAAAGCCACCTTTGTATTTCACTGAGGATCTTTCTTCTTAATTTTTTATGTTTTTCAACATAAACTTTGGCTCCAGCATTTCATTTCCTTGTGCTCTTTTTCTCTTCAATCTATATATTTTGTATTATTTGCTCATTTTCTGTTACATTGTAGGCATCCATAAGTGTAATTACTAATAAACCCATGACAGAGAAAGTAATATGTGGTGACATTTTATATATCTAATAAAAATAGTCTGTAATCTCAGAGCACAAAACCACCAACAAAGCCAAACCATGGAGGTCAGACAGTGGTGACACATACCATTATCCCATCACTCAGGAGGCAGAAATCAGTCTGTATCTATGTGAGTTCAAGGCCTAATCATGCCAGGTGGTTGTATCACACACCTTTAATCATAGCTAGTTGTAGAGAGAGGAGGGAGGAGTTCAGCTTATCTGCCACTTCCCATGTTAGCTAAGAACAGAGAAGCTTGGAGTTGGAATATTTGTTGTGAGAAGCCTGAAAAGTTGGCTGAGTGAGAACTGGCTTGTAGTTTGTTCATTTTCTGATATTTCAGCTTTCTCCATCCAATATCTCCCCTTGGGTTTTTATTATAATACCAAATAGAATTTGTGCAATAAATATCAGCCTTGAAATCTTTTCTTCAAATAAAATTAGTTCAAAATTTTTCAACGTAGCCTCAGAACAAATGCAGCATCCATATTCTCTGCCAAAAAACTACAGGAATAGTTTTAACCTAGATCCTACTATTATTTCCTTCTTAAGCCTCTTGAACTCTGACTATATACCCATTGATGCTTTTGGTGCTTTTTTCTTCTAAACACCTATTAGGATGGTCACAATTATATGTTGAACAGCTTTTTTGTTCTAAAGTCCCAAACTCTTCAACAGTTTTTTTTCAAAACAAATATCAAGAACATGTTTAGGTTCTTCATAAAAATGGCCATCTCTTGGTATAAGCATCTACATTAGTTACTTTTCCTTTGCTGTGACAAAATATGATGGTAAAGAAAACTTACCAAAGAAAGTATTTAATTGAGATATGATTCTCAAGGGTTAGAGTCTCTGCAGAGGAGCACAGATACTGCAGCTGAAACAGTATCTACTTCCTGATCCACAATAATGAGAGGGTCTATTTGTAATGATGTGAATATTTGAGTTCTCAAACCTGAAACCCATTGACTCATCTCCTCCAACAATGTCATATCTCTAGTCCCTCTCAAGAAGTCTACCACCTGGGTCCCAAGCAATTAAACAATTTATGAAAGATCATTGTCATTCAAACTACTAAGACATCTCTGTGACAAGTGCTAATTTCATGCTCTTTATTTTTAATGCATATGGATGTTTTATCTGAACGTTTGACTATGTGTCACATGATTTTTGGTTTTAGCAGAGGCAAGAAAATGGCATTGGACCCTACAACTGAAGTTACAGACATTGAGGAGATATGATATGGGCAACAAAAATAACATCCAAGTACACTGGAAAAGTAGCAAAAGCTCCTAATTAAAAGGAAAATATTAAATTAATCAAGAAGAAAATAAATCTAATAGGGGAAATAATTCAGTTAGTTTCATAAGTCAAAAACAATGAGACCATGTATGTTAAAAATTTTCAATTTTAAGTATATAAGTGTGTAGTCAGGAGTTTCTGTCACTGCCAGAATCTTTCAAATACCCAGAAGTCACTTCCCAAATAATTGTCTCAGAGGCTTAATAATATAGTAACTGCTGGGCCAGAAGTATAAGCATATTACTATCTAGCTCTTACATTTAAATTAACCTATAATTCTTATCTATATTTAGCCATCTGTCTTGGTACCTTTAGTCAGTGCAGCATTCTCATGTTGCTTCCTCTATGTTTGGCTGGTATCTGCTGCTCTGCCATTTCTTTCCTGTAATTTTCCTAGTCTTGTTGCCCTGCCTTTACTTTATGCTTATCTATTGGCCAATAAGTGTTTTATTAAGCCAATATCAGCAACAACTCTTCACAATGTATCCCCATCTACATCCCAATCTTCTTTTCTTTTTGAGACAAGACCTCCAAATCTAATGTTTCTGTTTAGTATTTTTTTCCTGACCATTGTCCACAAAAAAATTTGCAATCAACATTCCAAACAAGGACAAACATTCATAATCTATTTTTGTGATTGTTGGTGTAGTTCATAGACAACTTCCTAGTAATTAGGGACACTGGTAATCTTTGGAAACCCAATGAAAATTTAGAAATATTGTCAATTGTCAATTATAAGGTAAGTAGTCTGTGATGTTGGATCATCTCATTCAGCAGCCTTGATCTGTTCTTGATGAAGAACACAGAAGAAACTACAACAAAAAATCGCTAAAGTATTGGAACATTTGGACCATTTGTTTTCACTGAAGGTTTTTTTAGGTAGTCTTCCATCAAAACTTATTTTTTAACTGGAAATTAATCTACAGTTTCTCATGAAAAGAAAACCTCACCACTAAAGTAACATATTTTTTTTTTACTTAAAATTTGATATAAAGATATTCTCAAAATAAACAGGCTACTATAACATAGCAACATTTATAATCAAATGTTTCTCAGTAGCACTTGCTCCTTTCTCTGTAGTCAAAATACTCAAAGACAACATAATAGCATATATGTTGTAATTTTCACTTCATGAGGCTTATTATTATGTTTACCAGTATATTTCTATTTCAAAAACTTTATTCTTTTTCATTTGTCTTCCAAAACTTCCTGTATTCTCAAATATTTTGTAAATGGTTTAGAATTTTTTTTAAATATCTGCCTTTACTGTATATCTCTATTTTTTTTGACCATAGGAGGCCTTCATCCTGCTAAGGTCTTGACTATCATAATAGCCTTGGCTATGGCTGTTACCTCTACTCAGATCCTTGGTTTGTGAGAGCTTAACTTCATGATAGAGGTACTGGCAGAATCCATGTTTACCCTTCTAAGCCCCAGGAATTTTAAAATATGTATGGCCACCAAGTAGAACATTGGTGCCCACTACTCATAAACCTCATTTAAGTGTTCGGAAGCAAATCTTTTAAAAATACCTTATAGTTTTTGCCATTAATCCTGAGTCAAGAAGCCTCTCTTCAAGACTGAGTCAGTGAACCTTTCTTAAAGGAACCATGACTCTGTTTGATGCCAGAAATTACAGACCACCCTAGAAGATACTGTTACCAAGAAGTCTTGCTTGACTCTGTCTTTTTTTTTATCTATATGAGAATTAACCTTAAATCTATCATGTGTGGCTCGTGTTGTTCCAAGATTCCTGTGAGACTTCAGGAACCTGCCTTGTTGCAGCTCACGCTAAGGCCACAAACCTGTCATGTTGTAGCTTAAGCTTACAATGCCACAACATCTCTATACCATAGCCCACTTGAGAAACAGAACTAGAATACAGTTTTGGGATCATATCTGTGTTATGATATATTTTTAAGTTGGCGTACATGGCTCTATAATTGGTTGTGGACTGCAAACTGTTGAGGACAGTTGCAATATGAGTTACTGTTTTACACCTCAATCCAGAACTTCAGATAGCCTTAACAAATACTTTGGCTATAGATGTTACATATAACTACTGTTTTAGTTTTTATTTAAAAGTGTTTTTCCATATCTACCACTCTTCCCCACTTCTATCATCCTTTTTCTTCCTCAACCTCCCCCTATCCCCTCATTAACTTCCCAAAGGGGGCAAAAAATCCCAACGTAAGTCAGTTTCATCAGGCATATCCAGTTAAGGTAGATCTGAGTTCCTCATTCCAGTATCAAGGCTGAGTTAGGAGTTACTCTATTGGAAATGGGCTCTGAGATGCCACTTCATGCCAAAGAATATATTCTGGTCCTATTGTAAGAGGCTCCACAACTGTCCATGCCTTTTTAATGTTGTCTACCTTCAGAGGGTTTAGCTACTTTCCATGCAGGTGCCTCAGTGGTTATTTGAGTGTCAGTGAGCTTTCAATAGCAATGGTCAGACTTCTCTTTGGGTCTCTTACTCATGATCCTCATTTCTTTGTTCTTATATTCTCTCTTCTCTGTTTTCAGCTGTAACAAGAACTTGACTTGGTGCTTAGCTATGAATCTTTGCTTTTGGCTCCATACATTGATGGATTATGGTTCTATAATGACACTCAGGCTGATCATTCATTTGATTATAGAGGAAATCCTCTTTAGACAACTTCTCTACTATTGCTTGGAGTCCTATCCAGGGACATCTTGTGGGTTGTTAGAGATTTTCTTAGCACCAAGGTTCTTTCCAACCCCACAGTTGCCCATCTATCAAGACATTCATTTGTTTGTACTCCCTTTCTGTTGCTCCTCCAACTCAACCATTTTCTTCTCTCATAATTTGTCCCCACTTCCTCTTGCATGCTCTCCCTTATGACTCCAATTTATTCAAAGGATCTTTTCTTTTCCCAAGGGGATCTCAGTATGCCTCTTTTAAGTTCCTACTGTTACCTAGCTGTTCAGGATTTATAGTCTGTAGCATGGTTATTCTTTGCTTTATGTCTAAAATTCATTTATGAATGAGTACATACCATATCTATATTTCTGGGCCTTTGTTATTTCATTTAGAATGATACTCTTGATATCCATCCACTTGCCTGCAAATTTCAAGATGTCATTTTTTTTACTGCTGAGTAGTAGTATTCCTTTGTGTAAACATACCACAATTCTTAATCCACTCTTCAATTGAGCGGCATCTAGGTTGTTTTCAGGTTCTGGCTATTATGAATAATGGTGCTATGAACATAGTTGAGCTAATGTCCTTTGGGTAATAATGTGCATCCTTTGAGTACATGCCGAATAGTGCTGGATCATTAGATTGACTATTTTCTAGTTTTCTAAGGAACTACCACGCTGTTTTTCAAAGTGGCTTTACAATTTTACATTTCCACCAGCAATGGAGGGATGTTTCCCTTGCTCCACCTCCCTTCCAGCATAAGCTCTTATCTGTTCTTTTAATTTTATCCATTCTGACAGGTCTAAGATGTTATCTCATAATTGTTTCAATTTGTATTTCTCTGATGGTTAAAGATGCTGAACAATTGGTTAAGTGTCTTTCAGCCATTTAAAATTCTTTTGTTGATAATTCCATTTCTAGCTATGAACTCCATTTTTAATTAATTTTGGGGGGGGTTATGGCCTCTGGTTTCTTAAGTTCTCTATAAATTTAAGAGATCAATTCTCTGTCAAATGGAGTAATGGTGAAGCTTTTTCCTATTCTCTAGGCTGTCATTTTTGTCCCATTGGCTGTGTCCTTTGCCTTATAGAAACTTCTCATTTTCAGAGGGTCCCATTTATTAATTGTTGTTCTTAGTGTCTGTGGTACTGGTGTTATATTTATGAAGTGGTTGACTTTGCCAATGCAATCAAGAATATTTCCTTTATTTTTTCTATCAAGATTAGTATAACTGGGTTTATGTTCATGTCTTTAGTCCACTTAAACTTCTTTTCTGCAGGGTGATAGATATGGATCTATTTGTATTCTTCTATATACCACCATCCCGTTATGCCAGCACCATTTGGTCAATATACTATATTCTTTCCATTGTATAATTTTGGTCTCTTTGTTCAAATGTAGGTGTTTAGATTAAGGTTGGGGCCTTAAGTTTGATTTCATTGATACAAAGGTCTGTTTTGTACCAGACTGTTTCTATTACTGTAAATCTATAGTATAGCTTGAAGTCTTTGGGTGGTGATACATATTAGGATGGCTACACTAGCTTGTTTCTTAGGCCCATTCAATTGGAAAGTCTTTTCCCAACCATTTACTTTAACCAGTGTCTATCTTTAAAGTTAAGATGTGTCTCTTGTATACATCAAAGGATAAATTCTGTGGTGTATCCATTGTGTTACTGTTTGTGTTTTAATCAGTACATTGAGCTTATTAATATTAAGGGATTTTAATAACCAGTGATTGTTATTTTCTGTTATTTTGGGTGGTAGTGTGTGCATATTCTTCCCTTTTTTGGGTTTTTCTTATGTTGGATTATTGATTGCTTGGGGTTTCATGAGTTATCTAGTTCCTTAGGTTGCAGTTTTCCCTCTATCTAGTGCTTTCTGCAAGGTTGGGCTCATGGATAAGCATTCTTTAGATCTGGTTTTGTCATGAAATATCTTGTTTACTCCATCTATGGTGATTGACAGTTTTTCTGAGGATAGTATTCTGGGCTAGTGGCCATGATCTTTTAGTTTCTGTATAACATCTGACCAGGACCTTCTAGCTTCCATTGTTTCCATGGACTAGTCTGGTTTTATTTTGATGTGTCTGTCTTTATAGGTAACTTGGCCTTTTTCCTGTGCAGCTCTTAGTATTCTTTCTTTATTGTATAGATTTAGTGGTTGATTGTTATGTTACCTACAGAACTTTTGGGGAAGTGTCTAGTCTATTTGCTAGTCTGTATGCTTCTTTTTTATATTTTTATAGGAACCCACAGCAACATTATCATCCCAAGATAGCAGAAAACAATTCTAAGAAAACTATGCCCCCTTTTCCAGCAAGCTCTCTTTTCTAAGGGCTATGACTAATTATCATTCTGTTAGGATGAATATAGGTTATATTTCTACTGAGATTGGAACAATAAAATTAGACTCAGGAATTTCTTTTGAAGAAGAAAAAAGAGGGGATATATAGGACAGAAATATGTAAACTTATTACATATATTTGTAAACAAATTTAGCTAATTATTAATCAGATATTTTGCATTGGTGTGAATTCTTGTATATTGATCCAAATGTAAAATTATTTTCTATGGCTGTTTATGAAAATTTGTATGTTGATATAAATATGAATCTATATTTTTCATATGGTACAAGTGCCTCTAACTGTGTTTAAAATATTTTGTGCATTAATCAACATGAAAAATATTGCTGTCATTTCAACTATGCAAATGTTATTCATATTTATATAACTTTGTTTTAAGATATTTGTATATGGATATTTATTAAGGATATATTTTTATTTTTTCTATATAATTTTGTCCTGCTTAAGACATTTTGCATGATTGTCATACTTGAAGTCCATTGTCCCTAAACTGTACATCTGTTTATAGATTGTCTACCTTCATAATACAAGCCTTAATCTTTAAGTAATATAATTTGGTAGGAATCAAAGGTCATAGTCAACTATGTTTGTCACACAATAGTTATGTTAATTAAGTCTTCTAGATGTATAGTAACATAAGTCAGATTGAGAGGCAATCTTCAAACATTTCTTAGACCTAGAGAGTAGAGCATTTTAAATGTTTTGTTATGCATAACTTGGCTATGAGAGACAAAATTGCTTTTAACATCACCATTACTTTCCTAAGATAATGTTGGGCCTCAAAGACAATCCATATAGAATTTTTTTTTCCTCAGTGGATATTGTCCTGTTTGGCAAAAAAGCTTTTGCCTCAACTGCTGACAGGAGGAAGCACTCTGTTCAATCTGGATGAGGAGGATGCAAGATAGATTCTGCTGAAAAATGCCAAGACAGAATAAGATGTAGCACTCTGTTCAATCTGGATGAGGAGGATGCAAGATAGATTCTGCTGAAAAATGCCAAGACAGAATAAGATGTTTTCTCAAAATACACTGCTTCTGGAAAGACCTCCAGTATATCCTAGACTTGTAGCCAAAACATTGGATGCTCCAACATTGCAGAAATGATGTGGGTGTTTGTAGAGGCAGCTGGCTGTCATTTTCTTACTAAATTGTTGAAGTTCCTTACTTCTAGCTTATTCAGGTAATACATTTTCTTTCTCAGGTCTTTGTTGTGATTGAAGACCATAGTTACAGTTATTATCATTTCATATATCATCTAAGAAAATTTAGGTAACAGATTCATGTTATTCACAATAGAAAGCTTTGGAGTAATCACTGTATGTTCCCATTTACCAATATTCTAAACATTAAATATGCTTCATTTTTATTGTTCTTCTTAGTTGTAGTTAGACCTTGCTATATTTTGTCTTTTCCTTCTTTTGTATATTACTTCATAATTGTATCAATTATATATAAAAAACAGAATAAGTTTCTCAAAATATCCTGCTACTAGAAAGATCTATAAGATATGCTAGGCCTGTAGTCAAAAATTTAGATGCTCCCACGTTGCAGAAAAGCAACATTTAATATATGTTTCATGTTTGTTGTTATTGTTAGTTGTAGTTTGAACTTGTTTTGTCTTTTCCCTCTCCTGGATATTGTCCCATAATTGCTTCTATTGTATATAGAGGAGAGGCTGATACTGTTTCATATAATGCCCTGCTTCTGAAAAGACCTTTCAGAATACACTGCTTCTGGAAATGCATGCAATATATCCTAGGCCTGTAGCCAAAAATTAGATGCTCTAGTATTGCAGAAAGCCATGAGTGACTATTGAGGCAGCTGTCTATTGTTGTCTTCTCTTAGTAAATTACTAAATAGAAAAATATTTTTTTCTATTGCATATACTTCTATATTTAAGTTTAAAACTTTCTTATTTAGTCAAAAAGGAAAGATGTAGTGAAAAGCAGGTCATATCACCTTGACCTAGAGGCATGGACTTTGCACCTTAAGACTCCAGTGTACAGGCCATGGCTAGGCCAGTTTAAGAATGGGTATATATTAACTCTCTTCTAGTTCACTCATGGTCTTTAAGGAAGGACCCAGAGCTTTTCTTTCAGGTGGACCATCCAGGTTTTCAGAAATCATACAAATATTTAATGTCTTTTATCACTGAGTGTTTTTCTATAAATTGCTCAATAAATATTTACCTTTTAATCAATTGATTGTGATTATTATCAGCTACATAGAAGAATGCAAATAGATCCATATCTATCACTTTGCAAAAAATTCACAAAACTAGATACACTGAACCTGATAGAAGAAAAAGTGGGAAATAGCTGTGAATTTATCGACACAAGAAACAATTTTCTGAACGGTATACCATTACCATAGGCATTAAAATCAACAGTTAAGACCAGAGTTTTGTGTTCTGTGCTGTTAATGTACTCTCTGGGAGCTGTGCAGAGATCATGGTTGAGCTGGGACACAAGAACAAGGTTATAAAAAACATTGTAGCCCATTGCTTCCGGTTCTGCTCCCAGGACCGAGTGCTGTCTGCAGAATCTCAGCACACTCTGGAGCAGGGGCAGGTGAACTCTGCCCCTGACCACATCCACAGCTCCTGCTGAGGGAATTTGCACGGCTCCCCACCACGACCTCGAACTGAGCAAACCAACAACTGCAGGGGTCTCTGAAAGACAGAATCAGATCCTGACCAGAAAGGTGACAGGAGGCACACAAACCCGAGTGCCACAATTGACCAGGACCCATCTAATCGTGAACCACTGAAGCAATGGGCAAACGTCAGTGCAAAAAATTACATAATACTACAAAGGACAACATGGTAACTCCAGAAGAGAGTGGCGATCTTACAAATACAAGACCTGAACTGAACAATGAAGAAGAAACAGAAGGAGGTAACACCAAAAATTCCTTTTTGATGATCATCGAAGCTCTCAAAGAAGATATGAAAAAAAGCCTTAAAGAAATAGAAGAAAATACAAACAAAAAATTGGAAGAGATGAACAAATCTATGAAAGAAAAATGCCAGGAACTAAAAGCTGAAATAAAAGCTGAAATAGAAGCAATAAAAAAAGGCACAAAATGAGGCAAAAATGGAAATAGAAAACCTGAAGAAAAAAGCTGGGACTACAAATACAAGCATAACAAACAGAGTTCAAGAGATGGAAGATAGAATCTCTGAAGTGGAAGACTCAGTAGCTCAAATAGATATATCAGTCAAAGAAAATAGTAAAACTAAAAAAGCCATATCTCAAAATGTTCAGGAAATCTGGGACACCATGAAAAGACCTAATTTGAGAATAAAAGGAATAGAAGAAGGAGAAGAATACCA
>PVIH01027573.1:0-16723 GCA_004025045.1 Sigmodon hispidus | reverse complement strand
GAGGGAGGAAGGAAGGAAGGAGGGAGGGAGGAAGGAAGGAAGGAAGGAAGGAAGGAAGGAAGGAAGGAAGGGAGGAAGCTCTACCATGAGCTCAAAACCAGTTGCATAAACTCCAGGAGGCCACATCACTGGTCTAAGCCTTGGTATCTCCATATGTCCATAAAGAGAATGACAGTTTCTTCGTGGGCCATTATGAGGATAAGGTGGTGGCCTGAGAAAAGCTACTCATGATTGCTAACTCACAGCTGGAGCTAACACAAATGTCCGTGTTAGGGTAACTGTCCACTTGACACAGCCTTGAATCATCTGAGTAGAGTTCCAACCGAGGAACTGCCTAGATCAGACTGGCCTATGGGCATGTCTGTGGGGAACTGTTCTGACTGTTCATTGATGTAACAGGACCCAGCCCACAGTGGGTGGTGCCTTTCCCTGGGCAGACAGTACTGGCTGTATAAGAAAGCTGGCTAAACAAAAGCCCATGAGCAAGCCAGCCAGCAGCATTCCTCTCTAGTTTTAGGTGTGTTTCTTTGGCTGTGAATGGGTTTCCTGCTTAGAAGTGATGCTAAGTGGACTAGCTGGCAGGCCTGCCTTCCAGTTCCTGCCCTGATGTGCCTTAGTGGTAGATGATGACCTGGAAGTGTAAGTCCTGTAAACCCATTCTTCCCCTAGGTTGCTTTTGGCTGGAGTGTTCAATCACAGAAACTAAATGAACAGTGAAAGTCCTGCCTTCCTCTAGAGCAGTGGCTGTCAGCCTTCCTGATGCGGCCACCCATGCTGCAACTCATGCTGTAGTTCCCCAACTACAAATGCTGCTACTTCATAACCATAACTTTGCTATTGCTATGAATTTCAATATAAATATCCGATATTCAGCATATCTGATACTGTGACCCCTGTGAAAGGGTCATTAAACCCCTCAAAGGGTCACAGCCCATGGGCTGAAAATCGCTGCTCTAGACCCACCTGGCAGACTCCAAACACTATCCTGACAGTATCCACATCTTCACTTGCTCAAGATGACAGTCACAAAAGAAATTTTCCCTGAAGCATTTCCTTGTGTTGGGCACAAAATATTTGTTTTTTGGTTTTTGGGTTTTTTTTCTCATCAGCTCCCCCAAAGAGAAAAGGTGTAAGCCACATAGTCTCTAAAAAGAGGAAGTCTGTGGTCCCCAATAGATGACTTCATCAGTAAAGTCATTGATGGAGAAGTGTGATGGCTGGAGTTCAAATCAAACTACACTTGAATTACAGGTGTGTGCCCTGTGCCTGGATATGTCTGTAGGTATTAAGAATTCAAGCTCAGGTAGGGAGGCAGAGATGGAAGAAACCCTGGGCTTGCCGGCCAGCCCCTCTCACCAAATCAGTGAGCCCGAGTTCATTGAGAAACTCCGTCTTAAAAAAATAAGCTAAAGAATAATTGGGAAAAAATATCTTATGACAACTCCTAGACTGCATGTGCACACACACACACACACAAGTAAGTAAAATTACATTTAATAGTTCAGTCATCTCTTGCTTTCTGTGGGGCATAATTAGCTTTAGGATCTTCTGAGGATACCTAAATCCATAGACAATCAGTTCCACTCTCTTTTATTAGTTAACATCTTCATTTATATTACTTTAATTTTTACAAAAATCTAGTGTAGGGCCATTATACTAGTAGTTGGAAGGGAATGGGGGTGGATAGACAAAGTATTCTCAGAGCCTCCCCTCAGAGCAGGCTTGGGCAGCCCCACCAGCTCCCTAGCCCCATGTTCTCTGATGGCTAGAGGAGCACCCTGGGTGGCTGTCACTCTGTCAGGTGGTCTTTCCCTCAAAGAAGAGCTAATCAGCATCATCTCTGCTAGTCAGTATCCTTCTTGCTTTTAAAGATTCTCTGTGTGATTTACATTTGAAGAGCAATTGGAAAAGAAAAATTTCCTGCCACCCTGGAGCTGAGGAGACTAGGTAAGCACCAGGTGTGGCGTGTAGGCAGCTGACCCACGGTGAGCAGCATCACATCCCAGCAGGTTCCCCAACACTTATAACTGGGCAGTTGTTAATAGGCATACCCTGTTCCCCTTCCCAAGTGACATTCACAGCTCAACCACTGTGCCTGTATCTCCAGATGCTGAGGACAGTTCTTTGGTAACACACATGGACATGAGTGCACTCATACACTCACACAGGGACACAAGACTCTAGGTCAGCCACCTGGTTAGTTGTAGACCCAGGAAGCTGGGTGACTGTCAGCAAAAACCACATTCTTCTTAACCATAGTTTTCTAAAAGCCATTTGCCTCTGTTGAGACCTCAGGTACTCTCCAAATGACCTCTGACCTCTTCTGGACGGCACAGCCTCAAGAGCCTAACAATGTGATGTGCATGCCTGTCAATCATCCATTGTTATGGAGGGAACCACTTCACATGTACTGGCTTAAAATACCAGCTCTTACACCCTTCATGATCCAGTGGATCGGGAATTGGGGACAGGACCCAGAGGTGTATGGTCTGTGGGAGCTTAAATCTGAAATGTCATCTTTAGGCTCGGTTTTGAATGCTCAGTCCCCAGTTTGTGGCACTATTTTGAGGAGCTTGGAGATTTCCAGGAGTGGAGCTCAGCTGTCAAAAGTATGTCACTAAGGTGGACCTGTGACAGTTACACCCACCTTGGGTTCCAGTCTGTCTTGGTTGCTTCTTGGTGTGACATGCCATGAGGAGACTTTATCAGATGCCCCTGCTGCCAAGAGTTGAGATGTTTCCGCATGCCTTGCCTCTCCCAACTCCATCATGAGGGACTGAACTGCCTGAAACAGAAGTCAGGATAAGCCTCCCTGCTTAGGTTGTCTCTGGCACGTGTCACATTGGAGCAGGGAGAAGAGCAGCTGGGATAGGGACATTCCTGGTCACGCACTATCAGCCTGGGTTGATCCCGCCACAGTGGACGGATATATGCTGGCTGGGACAGCTGGGGCTGTCAGGACACTTGGCTTGTATGTGCTCAAAGGGTTCCTCTCATAGGGTAGTCTGGGTTATCTCTGAACCAACAAGGAAGCCTACATGGATATCTTAGTTTGCTGTGAGACTATGATTAAAACCATGACCAAAAGTAATTTGTAGAGGAAAAGCTTTATTTGGCTAAGTGTCCCAAACTTAGTCCATCATCTAAGGAAGTCCACAGAAGAACACTGCTTCCTGACTTATACTCCATGGCTTACTTAGCCTGCTCCAGGGTGGCACCACCCATAGTGGACTAGATTCTCCCACATCAATCACTAGTCAGGATAATACCCCCACACATGCCCACAGGCCAGTCTGTTGGAGGCCTTTTCTCAGTTGAGATTCCCTCTTCCCAAGTGACTCCCTGCCTTATGCCAAGGAGACAAAAAGTAAGCCCCACAGCTGACCCCTAGTCAACTTAACACAAAAACATATCACCACTAAACCATACTCTTTCCTTTTTTTGTTTAGACTCCCTGTTCCATGGAGAAGGCTGTAATTATTTATGAGTATGATTGTTGATCTTATTTTCCGGTGACATCAGTGCGGGTTGCTCACCCTCTCTGATGTTTTCCAGTCTGAACGTTTGATGGGAGGAAGGACCACATGTATAGCCATGGACCTCATAAACAGTAAGTACCCAGTACGTGATAGCTATCCTCCAGTGAGGAGGACCTCACCAAACTTCAAACTTACCGGAAGCCTAGGAAAGTTAAGAGAAAAGTTTACAGCATGGCAATGTACACTTGGAGTCCCTGATTAAAACAGTGACTGAAGGTGCCTGGGAAGAACACAGCCTTTTCCTTGGGAGGCAGAGGGAGGGCCCAGAGTTCTCACACAAATTAAGGGATGAGGGACCAGGACTACTGACTTCACTAAAATTTTGGCTTTTCTTTTTTTTTTTTTTTTTAATCTTAACTCTAGGTTGATCACATAAATTTTTAAATGTTACTAATGATAAGTGTTATTGTGGGGCTGGAGCAGCGGCCAGTCTGTAATGTGCTCACTGTGAAAGGTGAAGGACCTGAGTTCAGAGTCCCAGAATTTGCTGAGAAGCCAGCCAGGCTTGTTAGCGCACTCATAAATCCAGCCTGGAGAAGCAGAAGGACCCTGGGAACTTACCAGCCAGCCAGCTCAGCCCATCAGACCTGTGCACACTGGTGCTTACACCTTAACATAACAACAAAGAAGCCGAAGTAACAAAGAAAAAAGAAAAAGTGTTACTAAAGTGTTACTGCCACAAAAAATACAAAAGTAGAGAACTCACCACAGTTGACCACAAGCCCTGTCACAAGTTTTGAGGATCTTCAATTCCGAGTCTTATTCTACAGGTGATTCTCATTTCCTGTCCCTATGTAATTCTGAATCAATTGCGCAGAATCCTACCAGCCCCCTCATTATCAGCTGTGCCTCTTATAGGTTTGTTTGGTTTTTGTTTATTTATTTTTTTCTGATTGTGAAAAGGAGTTTAATTATATCCCCTGGCTGGTCTGAAACTCACTGCATAGTCCAGGCTAGCCCCAGAACCACAGACATCCACTTGCCTCTGCCTCCCTCCCACTGGGATTTCAGGTCCTATCATACCTGACTTCTTCTAGGTTTTTAATTAATTAATTAATTATCAAATGCTGCTATCATACCTGAAACAAACGATAGGTCTGAGTGTGATCCTAGCACTTAGGAGACTGAGACAGGAGGATTTATTAGTTTAGCCTGGGCTAAATATCTCCATTATGAACAAATGGATGTTTCTAATTTTATCTGTGCTGTTTTTTCACACCATGGCTTCCTGCTCTCTGCATTTCCTGTAAGCTGGTGGTTGATCTAGAGGCTTGACCATATTAAATAATTTTCTCATCCACACTAGGCCACAAGTGTCATGGCACACGTTCATCAAGAGGTGCATTACAGGCAGGAGAGACGGCTCAGTCTGCTGTGAGGACCTGAATTTGGATCCCAGCCATGGTGGCAAATGGCTGTAATTCTAGAGCTGGGGGTGAGGGGGTAGACAGGAGGATCCCAAAGATGACTGATCAGCCAGCCCAGAGGAATCAGTGAGCTCAGGTTCAGTGAGAGACTGGGTCTTAAAAACTAAGGTGAGGAGGAATAGAGCTGAAGATGCCTGGTGTTGATCTCTGGCCTCTACAGGCATATGCTCACACATCCACATACACACATATATCACACCACAATTCATGGATGAATAATAGACATATTATGGTCTCTGCACTCAGGAGATAGGGGCAGGATTGTGAGCTTGAGGCCAGCCTGGGCTATGCAGCAAGTACAAAGTTTGCCTGAGCTACATGGTAAGATCTGCTCTAAAAACAACAACAGCAAACCCAGAATGGCTGGGTTAGAGTGCTTGCATAGAATGTGCAAGGCCTTGTGTTGGTCTCCAGAAGAAAGAAAACACGGGGAGAGGGGGGGCAGAGAGGCAAAGAGATAAAGACAGAGACAGAGATTGAGACAGAGACAGACAGACTGACAAAGACAGAGAATATGTTTGTTTATGTTTGTTTCTTCTTACTTGTTTGCAGTGATCACAAGCTCAGTGCTGAGAACTTTTATTTCATTAAGTTTGGGAAACACTTATGCTCACAGCCTCTCTTGTCAGGCAGACCGTATCTGTAGGAGAAAGGTAACATCTGCCCATTAGCAACAAGGTGGGCACTTCTTTCTAGTTTACTTTTCTTTTTAAAAGTAACTCCATGCCCAACCAACATCCTCCAAACTGCCCTGTGCTCATTGCTTTGTTTATTCTAATTTGGACTGGCCTGTTTTATGTCACTATGAGTTTGATCTTGGCGGAGTGACACCCACTGCTTCTGTGACTAGCAAGCTTGTCTCAGGTCTCTGTGTGAGTCCTGATTCCCCTGTGAAGCTCTGGCATGCCTTTACTTCCTGGAAAGACAACATTCTGGCTTGTCTGGGGGAAGTTTCCCATCCCAGACCTGGATGCAGTTTTCATGAGCTGTCACTCATGCTGGGGCGGGCATTTTAGTGATGCCGCTGCCTCTGCCTACTGGACTCCTGCCTACAGCAATGCAGTAGACTCACGGCTGCTCTATCCATGTCTGTCATCAGTGTCCCACTCAGATAAACAGACGAGTCACACAACAGTCGGGAAGGGACGGGACCACAGCCAGTGAGTTGACTGAAACTTGAACCTCAGAGGTTCTATTGTGTGAGCCCAGCCCGCCCTGCCTGTGGAGAAGCAGAGGGGTAGCATTTCCACCAAGACCCTGGATGGAAGGGAGTCCTTTCCTCCAAAATGCTGCCCTGTGCTCCCCGACCCCCACTGAACCTACTTGCCACTCCCCAGCCGGATGGAACATGTTTTTTCTTCTCCTCTGTGTCTGGGCTGGTCTATGAAAGCTTTAACTCAAAGTGGTAGGTTGGTGTCACCTCAGGCCCATCCCTGATATGGTCCAGCAATTTCAGAAGGAATTCTGGCAGGGGAGAAGCCAGCACCACACCAGTGTTGGTCAAGCCCAGCCAGAATCCACCTTGCTGTCTGCCATCCCAGGAAGGGCCAGACACAGCACAGTGCCCACTGTGGACATCCAAGTCCTTATAGGTGCCATACAGAGAATGATCCCAGCGGATACTCCAGCCTTTGCTAGCAGCCCAGACCTCCCAGCTAGGATTCCAATGGCAGGAGTGGGGTCTACACTAAGCCTTTGGGCCCAGACCATTACCTTCCTCTACTTTACCATGTCAAAAGCCATGAGATCATCCCCTGTGGAGAGCTTGTGAAGAGCTGTGGTCCCCTTAAGGACACCCTAATCCCAGATCACACCCCAGTTTGTAGCTTCCATTCCTCCAAGGGCAGTACTGAGAAGGTCGAGGAGACGCAGGGATGCCATGGTGGGTACTCTTTCCCAAGTACCTGTAGCCCTCAGTATGACTAGCAAACACTCAGTGTTCCCAGGCTCTCTTCTTCAGAAGCCCAATGGGAGATCCACATCCTGGAGTGAATGAACAGAGGGCACCCCATCCCTGCTGGACAATAGACACAGAGAGATAGGCAGAGATACAAGTGAACAGAGGTGGGAAGGGGTCTAACCTGGGCAAATATGGGAGGGAGAGAGGAAGAAGGAGAGGAAGGGGGTGGTTACCAGCCTGAAGCAGAAGGCCAAGAGAGAGGTTGTGGGCAGGACTAAGCCACCCCACTCTCCCTGAGGCTCTGCTACCCCTGCTGAGTTCCCACCTCTACTTGTTCCTACCCCTCTCAGTCTCCGGTCATCTCAGCTTCCAGAGGCTTGTTCTTGTTCTGTGCCAGGCTCCTCCGACCCTTTGCTACCTAATGCCCATCTTTAAGCACCCTGAGCCCCAGAAATGTGACCCATTGCTTCAGGAGACTCTAGAGGCTACACTACCTCTGGACATCTCTGTCCTACATAAAAGCTATTATCCCGAGTAGGGACCAGCTCCATCTGTCACTCAATTTGTACTCCCAGCTCTGATCATGGGGTACAGCCTCAGGTTGGGAGAGACAGAGCCCCAACACTGGGTAACAGAGTAGCAGGTCAGAAGAGCCCCCAAAGCCACTTACTAGGGAGATTTTGCCCCTCCCTGTGCACTCCCCCCTCCAGGAGAAGGAGGTGTAAAAGCAAGAGGGTCCCCATGAGCAGGTTCCATAACTCAGCTAGCCAGCAGAGGCCAATATTTAAATCATAGCTTACTTTGCTTTGTGTGAGGGAATTTATTAGCCTACCACATAAATGTTTTATTCATTAGGCCACGTAAATAATGCATGCCTGTTTCCATGGAGATTTAACCCTTGGGCTCCTGGCACCCTGGCCAGGGCCTGCCCAGCCCCTTTGTGATATCTCTCTGCTTTCCCGGTCCAGACTCTACACAAAAGAACCAAGGACAACACACAATGACTGATATCACCAGCGTTTGTCACGGATGAAGCCCTTCAGGAGAATGTCCATCATTGTACCCCATGATGTC
The DNA here is from genome assembly GCA_004025045.1 of Sigmodon hispidus. NCBI lineage: Eukaryota > Metazoa > Chordata > Mammalia > Rodentia > Cricetidae > Sigmodon > Sigmodon hispidus. The sequence continues at coordinate 8,783 of PVIH01027573.1, read as the reverse complement.
ATTATCCCAAATGCTGCTATCACACTCATCCTACAGATGGGGAGACCAAGGCTCAAGGAAGAGGGACATTTGCACAGAGGACAGAGGACAGAGGACAGCTGTGACTGACATCAGACCCAGACCATTTAGACCGTGTCCCCTGTGATCTGCCCAGCCCAGGTACCCTGTGGGGCATAGGAGGTCGGCTCCAAAGAAACCTCACAGATGGAAATTCTGCCTCCACTTCATGTTTCCACTTGTACATCACCAAACTCTCTTCACACAGAAGAATCCCAGCCCCAACACAAGACTGAGCTCCTGTGGTCCCATGCCTCACCCCGGGACCAGTGTGGCCAGAGGGTGAGCCTCAATTCCAACTCTACACTCTGAACCTTGAGGGTTTTTCTCTTTTGGAACTTTCTGCACTGTAGCAATGGCAGTCTGCCCCTCATCACTTTACAGACAGCCACTCTGAGCCCTTGAGGTTAAGAGCTTGGTACAGGGTCACCAGCAAATTGGCCACGCGGGCATGTGGAGAGGCCCGGGCAGGCCCCTTGTTCCTCCCGTCACGTCTGGTTGCTCTGCTCAGCCAGCGTGGGCTCACAGTCCACCTCTGCCACCACTCCTGCTAGTTAGGCGGCTTCCACAGGAACCTCCCTGGCCCCCAGATGACAACAGCACAAGCAGGCCACCAAGGCTCCCCTGACCATCATTATAGGCTCCAAGCTTCCCTCCAACAGCTTTTCCAGCTTTTGAAAAGAGCAAGATTATATGTGAACTCCAGCTACCTGAAAACTACATCTCAAAACACCGCCTCCAGGCTCACCCTTCCCTCTGCTGGCCCCCAGGCTGGCTTGATACAACCTCACAGCCTCCCTGACTACGAAGGGTGGTCCTGGGCTTGGGTGTATCACAGGACTATGTTAAGCCTGGACTTTATCACCTTACTCTTTCCAAAGCAGCCTATGAGGGACATCTGGTTTACTTCTTCTTGAGATGAGTACTTGAAGTTCAGAGAGGTAGGGAGACTGCCTGGGATGCATGGCTGGCAAGTGCACAAACCCCATTTTTGACCCAGGTGGGACCATCTGTCATTCTTGACTATCTCTGACCTTACTCTGGTGCCTCCTAAAGACAGGCTTTGGGAGCTGATATCCCAGTGGCCCTCAGAGAATGCCATTGGAAACGTGCTTTTCCTTAACTCTCTTCAGACCCACTTAGGTCAAAGCGCAAGTCTGCTTCTGTCCTGTGAACATCTCTGTGACAACACTCTCAGGAACAAAGATCACAGGTCGCTGGCTTAGAGCCCCCTGCAGGCCTCAGAAACTTGCTGAAATCACCCACAGTGTTTCCATTGTATTTATTTTTACAGCTGCTGCCATCTACAGCAAGCAATGCTGCTCCCTGCAACAATAGGAATGATAAGACAATAGAACAGAGAATAGCCATAGGTCTCACATTGTTCTGAGCTTTGTGGATTGTAGCCAGCTGGTCCCCAGGTGCTCTGTTAGGGAGGTCATTGTTATCCCAGTTACAGAGATGAGGGGGGGTCAAGCAGACATTGGTGCTGACCCTGAAATCATACCACTAGGAAGTACCAGGGCCAACATTGAATCCCTCACAATGGTCTGTCTCTAACAATGAGCTAAATTTCTCATTTAAAAGCAACTTTAGGATTTTGTTCATTCTCTTTGGTTTTTGCATCATGAGATTTTGGGGTGCTATCTTCACACTCTGAGAATCCCATTGTCATACCTCAGAAAACTGGGATCCAGGGGGTCAGATGCCCATTTCTGAACTCTGCAGGCACCCACACACATGACACACACATGTAGACATCTGCATGTAACATTAAACCAATAAAGGACTGGAGAGATGCCTTAGCAGTTAAGAATGTTTATTGCTCTTGTAAAGAATTCAGTTCCCAGAACCCATATGGGGTGGCATCTGTACAACTATCTGTAACATCAGTTTCCAGGTATCTGACACCCTCTCCTGGATTCCACATGCATGTGTACACGTGCACACACAGAGTGGGAAGCAGAGAGAGAGAGCAGTGGGCAAGTCTGTAGGATATTTTTTGTGACTGATGACTGATGTGGGAAGGTCCAACTCACTGTGGGTGACGTTACACCTGGGCAGGTGGCCCTGGGTTCTACAAGAAAGCAGGCTGATCAAGCCATGCGGAGCAAGCCAGTGAGCAGCACCCTCCATGGCCTCTGTATCAGCTCCTGCCTCTAGGTCCCTGCCTGGAGTTCCTGTCCTGACTTCCTTTGGTGACAGAGTGTGATCTGAGAGTTGTGGGCTGAAATACACCCCAAGTTGTTTTTGTTCACAGTGTTTTACTGTGACGGGGCAAAGTTTCCTCCCTCTTGTCTCAGCTTTGGTTTAAGCTGAAACTGACCATTCCCCTCCTGCCCTTTCTCCTCCTGCCATGGGAAGGCCCATGGGAAAGCACTTGGCTCTGTTCTAGAAATGTGGGCTGAAATGTCCAAGCTAACTGCATAGTTTTAACTTCTGTTAAACTGCTTGCTTTATTTCCCCCCACCGCCGCCTCATGAAACTGTCAACCAGGATGTAGTTTTTCTGTGTTCTTTGCTTTTAAAAGCTTGAAAAATGCATTGAGGCTGCTCTGTGAGAAAGGGGACTCTACCCAGTGACATTATCACACTGATGGAAACCTAAGATGCACGCAAACACATACTTATAATTAAAAGTGTTATCTTTAAAAACTCTCTCTCTCTCTCTCTCTCTCTCTCTCTCTCTCTCTCTCTCTCCCTCTCTCTCTCTCTCTCTCTCCCTCTCCTTCTTTCTGTCTTCCTCTCTTCTCTTCCTCCTCCTCCTCTTCCTCCTGATCCTGCTCTCCCCCTCCCCTGTGACTTCCAGCCAGCATCATCTCCCTGGCATGTCCATTTTCCTGCACAAAAACACTTGCATGAGATCTCTTCCTGCTCACTGGGATTCTGCAGGGACAATGTCACTTATAGAGCTCTCCTGTCCTATTTTGGTAAGCTTTGTGTCTCTACTAAAGTGCTTTGTCAGAGACATTACAGCACAGCATTCCCTCTATCATTAACCCCGCCCCAAGTGTCCTCTGTTGAAATGGTTCTCAGCTCCCTTGTAGATTTGCGTCCAGGGCCAGGTGGAAGCAGGCACATTCCTATTCTTGCCTTCAGCCCATTCACCTCAACCTCCTCCTCATCATCATAGCCACACATAGCCACCCATGTTTCACCCCACCATAAAGTCCCAAGCATCACACACACATGTACACTCAACCCCAGTTTTCTACCACTCCCAGTGGTCCTTGGAAGCTACTGGATTTCCTACCAATTCATGTGTCATGTCTGGCCCAGGTTCTCATGGCCTTTCCTGTGTCAAAATAGCGAGACTCTGTGGGGTCCAGGGACCACTTAGACCCCCGCTGTTCTGTCTTCAGCCCCATCTCTCAATCCTGCTCATTTGTAAGGTCAGTCCCACATGGTCTCTCTGCCAACCTTGGATAGAGAAGAAGTGAAGGACAGAGGGACAGGATGACAGAGGCATGATCTGAAAGGACCCTGGAGCTTTCCCTTCCCTGATGGATAAGCTAGTTTGCCTTTTCCTTGCCTCAGGGTCCCTTTGGCATTCTCTTATGCTGCTGTCAAGGCTGCAGAGGGTACGGTGAAGGAATGGCTGAGGCTGAGGGCACAGAACACTGTCACCTGCCTTAGACAGGGCCACAACCCCAAGGTTGGCCAAATTCCAGGAAGGCCCTGCTCAAGCATCCCTTCATGTGTCCTCAGGGATCCTCCAATCAACACCTGCTCCCCAAGTTTCAATTTCCCCAGCCCACACACCCATGAATGGTCACAGTCTCGGGGTTTTAACATATATGAACCCCATCCCAATGAAGCTCACACAGTGCACTGTGGCTCATACCTACTAGAATGTTAGACACAACCTTCCCTCTTAGCCTGGTTCCTGAAGAGCTCTTTAGGCCTCTTCCTACTCCCAACCGCTGCAATAAACAACTGGCCTCCTGGCTCATATTTCAACCTCTCCTGAGAAATTTTAGAACAGCAGTCATCACAGTCAAATGGGGTTCCTACAGTGATCAATTTCCAAACATCTCTTTGCACAAGGCGATCCCACGACATCCACCATCTCTGGCATACAGTAGGTCTTCAGTAACTATCTGATGAATAAATGCATGAGGAGGCCCCTCCTTGCCATCACTAGAGATGATCCAGTATTATGAGGGCCAAGATCTCAGTCTTCTGAGCCAGAGAGCAGCTGTATTAGTCGCTTTGCTCATTGCTATGGCAACAGAAGCAATTTAAGGGAAAAGAGTTCGTTTGGGCTGCTGACTCCAGAGAGTACAGTCAGTCCATCATGGCAGCAGGCCTATAGGGCTGGGACTCCTCACACCCTAGATCCAGAAAGAGAGAACAAGGAACACTGCTACTTGTCAGGCTTCCTCTTGTCCCCCTTTTTATCCAGTGAGGACACCTAACCTATGGGATAGTGCCTCCCACACAGAGGCCCCAGAGGTAAGTAGCCACGGTAAATGATGCTGAAGGTCAACCATCACAGCAGTCCTGCAGCTGCAGGCTCTGACTGTTTCTCCTTTTTATTACTGTTGTGTTTGAGTGTGTGTGTTTGTGTGCTTGTGTGTGTGTGCATGTGAGAGAGAGAGAGACAGACAGACAGACAGAGACAGACAGAGAGAGAGAGAGCATACACACACGTGTCCCAGCTGGTATGTGGGGTTCAGAGAACAACTTGCAGAAATCAGTTCTCTCCTGGTACTGTGTGAATTCTGGGGATTGTAGGCACAATGGCCTGCTGAGCATCTGTAAAGTGCTGTCTTGACTGATGATTGATGTGGGAAGTCCAGCCCACTGTGGGCGGTGCCACCCTGAGGAGGTGGTTCTGGGTCGTATAAGAAAGCTGACTGGGGAGTGAGTCAGCAGGGAACATCATTCTCTGATTTCTGCTGAGTGCCTTCCCTGAATTCCCTCTGGGGAACAGTGACTTGGAAACAACTAAATAAACCCCTTCCTCCCCCAAGATGTTTCTGGCCATGGCATGTATTACAGCAACAGGAAACAAATCGGTTACATACCCCTGCTGTTATTTCTGAGATAGGTCTCTCTCAGGTCCCAGGATGAGAAGGTTTGGGGTGGAGATCCCTACTAACTTCCTAAGGCACTACCGTTGCTTGTCCTCAGAATGCCATTAGAAGATACTGTGTACTAAATTCAGTCCCCCAGAAAAGGCCCGGAGATAGCACAGTTAATTCAGTGCCTGTCTCCAATGTATGGAGTCTGAGTTCAGTCCCAGCACCTATGTATGTGCTTAGAGCTGGGCATGATGGCATACATGCATAAACATAAACACATACACACAAAGCCATGTAAAGGTCAGGCATGCAGGCATGGTGGCCCATGCCTTTAATCTAGCACTTGAGGAATTCCATTGCTGAGACAGCTTCTGGTTTAAGGCCTGTCTGGGCTACAGAGTGAGTTCAAGCCAGCCTGGGCTACAGAATGAAAGCTTGCCTCAAACAGATAAACAAAAAACCACATTGCAGCGTCAATGTGTACTTGTGAGTGGGAACTTATTTGGAAATTGGGTCTTTGGGGTGTACTAAGATGAGATCTTACCAGAATGGATGGTCCTTAATCCAGCTGGGGTAGAGGAGAGAGGAACAGAGTTCATGTGACTTCAGAGACAGAGTGGAGGGGTGGAGCCACAACCCAGAGTATCAAGGATTACTGACCTCACATGGAGTTGGAGAAGCAGGAGGGAAGTGCCCCCAAAGCCTTCCCTTCAGACTTCTGGTCGACCCTGGAACTTCGGAAGATAGAGTCCTGTCATTCTCCACCACCAGAATGTGCTCATTGTGACAAGGTGACAATGTGCTTGGTAAACCAGAGCCGAGGAGGGCTTTCTGTTCTTGGGCTTACAAGCCGGAACCTACATAGAGCAATTCTTTGTTCTATGACATGAGCTGATCATGTGAGTCACTTGGACCATCCAGGTACTGCTGGGCTGAGGATGAGTGACATAGAAGCTGAGGCTAGGGATCCATGTGGGGGACAGGATACTCCAAAAGTGAGTCACTGCAGTATGTAGAGGATTGCATGGTGCAGGAATCTGCAGACCACTGAGTCTGTCTCTGCAAAGACTGCATATCTAGATGGGCATCCAGCCCCTCTGGCCATGGCTTCTGCTCAGTGTCAGTGAAGGTGGTAGCCCTTGGCTGAATAAGATTGAGGGCCAATGATGGGGTCCTCCTTGTGGCTGGCAGAGGAGGCGGCAACAGTCCAGTGAGGTGGTTGATATTGATGTCAACCTGGTAGAATCTAGAATCACCAAAGAGGCAAACTCCTAGTAATGTCTGAGAGTTTAATCAAGATGGGAAGACTCACCCTGAATGTGATGTCATCACCATGGGCCAGGGTCCTGAAAGAAGAAAGTGGGTGGGTACCAGCATTTCTATCACTTTGCTCTTTGACACAGTGTAATAGCTGCCTCCACTCCCATCGCCATGACACTCCCCACCATATATGACTGCACCCTCAAACTATGAGCTGAAAGAAAATCTTCCTTCCCCATATTGTTTCACTTGGGTATTTTGTTATCATTCATATTTTTCAATATTTTCTTACATTTTGTAAGTTTAATATTTATGCATTTTTATGTGTATGAGTGTTGTCTTGCATATATGTCTACATACCGCCCATGTGTCTGGTACTCATAAAAAGTCAAAAGACGCCATTAGATCTCCTGGGGGACTGGAGATACAGATAGCTGTGAGCCACCATATGGGTGTTGGGACTGAACCCAGGTCCTCTGTTAGAGCAGCCAGTACTCCTAACTGCTGGGCCAGCTCAATGCCTCACTTTGCCTCACTCCACAGTCCCCACACCAGGAGCATCACCTCTGCCTGACCTCCTCCTCCTCAGCCTCTCTCTATCTTTTCCAGTGACTCTATGGTCAACTATCCTCAGCACCGTGTTTACAGCTTCCTTCTCCCACACATGTGTGATCTCATCTGTTGCCTCCCCAGCCTGAATGACACATCTGTCTCCCCCACACCCTGCTCCAGTCTCTGAGGATTTGCACAGCTCTGTAATGTTGTCCAGGCTACCCAAACCCAAGGTTTTCCACGGAGCCATGGAGCTCTTTCCTTGCAATAAAGACATATGACACACTCTGTATCTCAGAGCATCCATCTTCCAGGTTCTAGTTCCTTCTAGATGACCATCCAGAAGACCCCAACCCATCTTAAAAAGAAATATCATTAGCTATTCTGCATGCTCCACCTTTTATAAATCTTTCTAATCTGACCCTTCTCTTGAGCCTCTGGTCAAGGCCATTCACAGGTCAGGTACAGAATAAATGGGCCCTACCTTCCACATATAGATGTCTAGGCTAGGGAGATGGCCCAGTCAATCAAGTGCTTTCCACATAAGCACGAGGACCTGAATTTGATCTCTAGCACCATGTCTGTGATCTCAGTGTTGGGGAGATGGGGACAGGCATATCCTGCCTCAAAAAAAAAAAAACAAAAAAAAAACAAAAAAAAAAAAACAAGGTGGGCATGGGGAGGTAGTTCAGTAGGTAAGAGTGCTTGCTGTACAAGATTGAAGGGCTGGAATTTGAGTGAAAAATGCCAGTCCATAATCCCAGCATCACAGGGAGCAGGGACAGGCCATCCATCTTAGGTCAAACAGTGAGCTACATCTTTATCCATAGGTCCTGTATTAAGAAGTAAGGTGGAGAGCAAAGAAGGAGGAAACACCTCCTGCACAGACCTCCACATATGGATGCATACTCATGTGATGCACCACACACAGCATTAGCACACTGTATATATGGGGACAGCTGATATATCTGTTTTAGTAAATAAACCTCATTTATAGTCTTGCTTTTGAGAACAAGGGCTCTTCCTTACCTAACTCAGCAAGAGCTTAGGCTAACCCAGCCCCCAGAAACCAGCTTAAGAAACAGGGCTCATGTCTGGGGCAGGAGCAAAATTCTCTCCCAACACAAAGAAGTACATACAGGACCCCAGAACCAGCTCATGCCTCATTCCAGAGAAGCACAGATGCCTCAGACCTTTCTGCCAAGATCTTTATTGTATTTTTCTCAAAGAAAAACAAGTGTGGATGGGGAGAGGGTTAACAGTTTATTCTATTTTTTTTGAGTGATTTTATCACTGCCGTTAGAACATTCATTGAAGTAAGTGAGGTATCCATCATGGGTTGACAGCAGTGTGCAGACTAATGGCTGTTACATGGTAATAATTTTTAATATGATTTTTATTTCACTTAATTTCATATGTGCTTGACAAAAGGTCCCCAGTCACTTGGGAGCAGTTTGAAACTGGGAATATGCACACAGATAGGTCTGTGTAGCCAGGTGCTGGAGCTCCTCAAAAAAACAACTTTGCCTTTGGGGAAGGAGAAGTCTGGATGTTGGTGGGAGGAGGGAAGGAGTCAGGGATGAGCGCATAAGCTATAGGTCTGGCATGTGCTTGCTGGAAACCTGCACAAAATGACTCATCTTGTGAGGACATGGTCACACTCTGTCAGTCACACTGTGGGTTTACAGAGAAACACACAGGAAGTAGAAACTGGGCACATACACATGCTGTCAGCGGAAGGGAAGAGAGAGGGAGAAGAGGCAAAAGAGAATAAGGAGAAAGGGTGGAGGGAATGAGGAAGAAGGAGGAGGGAAGGAGAGAGGGAGAGAGAGCGAGAGCAAGAGAGCGAGAGCGAGAGAGAGAGAGAGAGAGGGAGAGAGAGAGGGAG
>PVIH01027572.1:0-16722 GCA_004025045.1 Sigmodon hispidus | reverse complement strand
CTCGTCAGGTAATTTCTCAATTTTCCTAGTGAGCCTTTCAGGTACCCAAAATGGGTTATCTTCATCCTGTGGATAAACACAAACAGCTCCCCTGGATCTTATAAGAATAGGATCTGGTCTTTTCCAAGCGTTACTCAGAACATCTTTCCATTTCACCATTTCTTTCAGCCTGTCCAGCTCTGAACAATGTCTTTCTGTCACGGTACAGCCTTTGTCATCCAAATTAAAAAAATTCAGGGTAAAGAGAGTCATGGAAATGGTCACTCGTGGTATAGAAGGGAGAGCCTCCTCAATACCCACTTTTTGTTTTATTAAGTAAGATTTAAGTGTGTGATGGGCATGTTCAACAACTCCTTGGCCCTGAGTGTTATAAGGGAGGCCTGTCAGATGGACCACACCCATCTGATGGCAGAATTGCTGAAACTTTTGTGAAGAATAAGCAGGTCCATTGTCAGTTTTTAGTATGTTGGGCATTCCCCAAGCACTCCATGCTTCAAGGCAATGTTGTACAACATGAGCAGCCTTTTCCCCTGTTAGTGGTGTGGCAAAAATAATCCCTGAACAGGTGTCAATAGAGACATGCAGGTATCGAAGTTTAACAAATGAGGAGACATGAGTAATGTCCATTTGCCAAATTTGTAGTTGTCTTATTCCCCGTGGATTGATTCCCACATGGGGGGCATTTAAAAATTCACAATTTTTACATTGGGTCACAATATCCCTAGCTTCCTTTCTAGTAATGGAAAACCGACAATGGTGAGTTTCTGCTGTCACATGGAAGCGTTGATGAAAATTTTTTGCAAGGGTCAATTGAGGGGACAACACCACTGCTATCAGTCTGTTAGCCTTGTCTGCTAGATCATTGCTGTGTGACATTGGCCCAGGAAGGCCAGAATGTGCCTTAATATGAGTTATACACACAGGATTTTTTGTGGCTTATAAATTGTGTTGTACTTGACAAAATATTGAAGCAATTTTTCCGGATTGCTTAATAACTCCCACAGCCTCTAGCAGATTGACTGCATTAACCACATAATGAGAATCTGAAATAATATTCAAGGGCTCAGAGAAGCTTTTCAAAACATCCAGGACTACTAAGCATTCCACCACTTGTGGTGAATTTTGTCCATAATCTTTTGACACAACCTTGTCATTAACAATGTATGCACCAATTCTGGTTTTTGAGCCATCTGTATACACAACCAATCCATTCTCGAGTGGTAATTTAGCTGTAATCCGTGGAAACACCACGGCCTGATTTAAGGCAAATTGTAAAATGGGGTGTTTTGGATAATGATTGTCAATTTGTCCTGAAAAGGAAGTGACCAATACGGCCCATTCATTGGAAGTGGCCGCCAATGTTTGTACTTTTGCTGCAGTATAAGGTACAATCAGAACTCTAGGTTCATGTCCAAAATGGGCAATGGCAGACTTTAGCCCTCTTATGGCTAATTGTGCAATAGCATCAGGGTACCAATCTATAATCTTAGCGGGAGAAACTTTGGGATGGATCCATAGCAGTGGCCCATCTTGCCATAATACAGCAGTTGGCAATTGAAGTGTTTTAAAAACACATAAAGCAAAATCCTGCTTCTCATCTATATGTTGTAATTGTGCCTTTTGTAAGGCTGCCTCTACCTTATGTAGGGCTTGACTTGCCACAGGTGTAAGGATACAGGGATAGGTAATATGAGAATCCCCCTCTAAAAGATCAAACAAAGGTTTAAACTCTATGGTGGGGATCTTCAAAAAAGGTCGGAGTCAATTAATATCTCCCAATAATTTTTGAAAATCATTCAAGGTGTGAAGGTTATCCCTCCTTATTTCTACCTTTTGCAGGACCATCTTTGTAGGGGACACCATAGATCCCAAAAATTGTCTGGTCCCTGTGATTTGAACCTTTTCTCTAGCAATATGTAGTCCACATTGCTGCAAAGTATTCTGCAAGAGGGAATAGGCCTTTTGAAACATTATTAAATCTTTATTACATAATAAAATATCATCCATGTAATGAAGTATAATAAGCAATGGAAACTGTTTTCTAAAGGGCAAGAGCGCCTCTTGAACATAAAGTTGATATATGGTAGGGATATTGCTCATTACCTGGGGTAACACATTCCATTGATAATGCCAATCAGGTTCCCCATGATTTAATGAGGGGACAGTGAAGGCAAATCTAAGTCTATCTTTGGGAAATAACGGTATGGAAAAGAAGCAATCCTTAATATCCATAATAATTAGATTCCAATCTTTAGGTAGGGCAGAAAAAATGGCAAGGCCCCTTTGAATAGGGCCAAACATATTCATTTGACCATTAATGGCTCTCAAATCATGTAACAATCTCCAATTGCCTGACTTCTTTTTAATCACAAAAATAGGAGTATTCCATGGAGATGTGGAAGGCTCAATGTGTCCTAACTATAATTGTTCCTTAACGAATTGCACTACTGCTTCCAATTTTTCAGAGGACAAGGGCCACTGAGGAACCCATACAGGATTCTCCGTTTTCCATGGTATGGGTCGTACTGCCCCAATGGCCCCTAGGAAAAACCCAAACCTTGTCTGGCTTGGTTCCCTTTTGGTAAAATGGGCTCTACTCTCCCTTGTTCTAATTTTCCCAATCCTTTTTATTTCCTATATCTCATGTTTTGCATAATATCCTTTGCCTGTGAAGAATATCCATATTCATTTGACAGGGTCAACCCCATGTGTTGCATGACATCTCATCCCCACAAATTGTCCAAGAGGGGGAGTACATAGTGTACGAATCTCCTTTATTGACCTTCTAATTTTTCCCATGATAGAGTCATGGAACTAATCAAGGGGCAGGATTGATACCCCAAGCGTTGCAAGGAGTGGGATGACTGGGTAATGGGCCAGGTCTTGGGCGACCAATAGGAAGAAATTATACTCTTGTCTGCCCCTGTCCAAAATGCCCTCAAACATTTTATCATTAATTTTTAATGTAAGTTTGGGTCTCTCGTGTAGGGAGACTATCAAGTAGGCCGAATCCATGTCTGAGGATCCCATTTCTGCAAGTCCTTGTCCCAGCGGCTCCTTTCTCACCTCCGGGAGGAGCAGCTACTGTGCAATCCTATCTCCTTAGAGATAGAGAATATCCTTTTAGGGCTAGAACATAAAATTTGTATGTCCATAAGGTGTTGATTACCTACAAGTCCTGGATGCACTATTAATCCCTGTAGGGTAAGTGCACCCCGATCCAATATAAGGCTCACTGTACCTGGGGGCAAAGGTGTTATAGTTTCTACAGGAATTGGTTGAATATGCATTTGTGGCATTAATAGAAAGTTGGAGGTGGTGTGCAGGTCCACTGTCGAGGAGTGTCCTGGTCTTTGTTCTTCTGGGTCTTGACAAAACAGTTCCCATATCTTTGAGGGCCCTGGGACCAAGGGCCTGACAGCCTGTTTTTTGGCATGTCTGGGATCTGAGGATTAGTGGGTTGGTTGATGGGAGGGAGGAGCCTCCCTTGAATATCCCTTACTGAGTGGCACTGAATGGCTTTATGATAACCTTTGCCACAGCAGCTGCAAAGAGTGGGATTCTCCCCTTTTTTGTTCGGGGTTTTGCAGTCCCTTTTAAGATGACCAGCCTTTCCACAACTAAAGCAAACTCTTTGTTTGGTCCTACCCAGGGGACGCTTCTGGGATTGGAGGATAGTGGCCGCTAATCCAGAATTTGTGAGGGGGCCCCCCAACTCCCTGCAAACTCTGAGCCAGTCTTGTAATCCTTTATTTTTTCTAGGGGCTATTGCCGCTTGATATTCTTGGTTGGCTTGCCTGAAAACAAGCTGCTCTGTGAGAGGGGCAGCTACTTCAAGGTCACCGAAAATGTGCCCGGCTGCCTCCGTCATCCTTGCTACAAAGTTTGAAAAGGTCTCTTGGGTCCCCTGAATAATCTTGGTAATCTGATTATTGGCCTCCACTTTTCTGGAGAGTGCTTTCCAGGCCCTTATTGCTGTGACAGCAATTTGTTGATTGGGGCCCCAATGATAATCTATCTGATTAGCGGCAAAACCCCCTTGACCTGTTAAAAGGTCAAATGTCCATTGCTGTTGTTCTGGGGTTAAGGTTGTGGCATTAGCCCTGGCTTGTTCCTGAGCTGCCTCATGCCAGAGGGCTTTCCATTCCATGTATTCGCCCATGCTGAGAAGTGAAGCCTTCATGACCGTCTGCCAATCAGATGGCGTCATTGCAGTCATAGCCAGCCTTTCTAACTGGGCCAAGGTGAAATTGGCTGAAACCCCATATTTCCTGACTGATTCTGCCAATTCCTTTATCTGATTATACTCTATGGACTCATGTACCCATCCTCCCTCCTCGCCTTCAAAGACTGGATATGCAAGGTGCAGCTTTCTTCTAACTTTGTCTGGGAGGAAAGAAAAGGACTTCAGACACATCTTGTAAGGAGGAGGTGCCGCAGGGACCACCTGTGAGGAGGACACTGGAAGTGGGTACTGTCAGCCTCTTTTGTTACTTGGTAGGTGGTTGTCTGGATGGTACCTCTCTCCTTCATACCTGGCCGCCTCCTCATCCAATTCTGCCTCCTCCTCAGGGTTTAATTCTTCTTTTTCTGAGTCCCCTAAATCATCACAACTCTTCAAGTTTAAAGCTTGTAATTTCTGCATAGGGTATGGGGTAGTCCCCCCTTTTTTCTTTACAGTAGGTAGGGAACTCCCAGATTCATGAGAATACACTCCCTTGTCAAGAGACTCACAAGGAGGGCCATTATCCTTATTCGAGATTGGTTGCCTTTTGCGCACACCTAACCTCTCATTACATTCAGTTTCTGACATGCTATCCTGGAAATAATGAAAGCAGAACCCTCCCAAGAGGAGGATCACTAAGGCTCCCAAAACAATTACAAAGGCCTCAACACTACCTTCCCACGGTGGTGACAAGTTCAAGCCAAAATCCAGAAAAGACATACCTCTCGGAACGTACCTGCCTGCAGTTTTGAATCCTCCTTGGGGTCAAGGAATCTCTGATGATGCCAATGATGTTGAAATTTGCTGGGTTTTTGGCACCAGATGTCCCGAGCTACCATCTCGCCAGCAAGAATGATGCAGCACATGTAGGATCCTTCTGCAGAAAAGCTGTAATGCATCTTGAGAGGGAGAGCATAAGCTTACAAGACGGAGACCCCAAATGGCTAGAACCCATCCCTTATATAGGAAACTGACCCCACCTAGGACATGTCACACTCAGATTGGCTGTAGCTCAATCGGGTGAGGTGATGCCATGGGAAAGGCAGAGCACAAGGAGTGGAAATTCCCCTTGCACCTGTGCAGTCTACATTACAGCACAGGATGTTGACGCCATCTTGGAATGGTGGCAGTGAGTGCGACTTCTCACAGTACTGAGCCCCTAGTGTAGATGTGCATAAATTTGTTACTTCTTGGGCAGGTATGAGTGCTGTGAGACTCACTTGAGAAACAGTGGTTGGGCTTAGGCCCCTTTGGGCTCTAAGGGAAGATCAGAAAGCATTATTTAGTGGTGGAAGATGAATAGGGTTCACTGTGCAACTTACAAAAGTCCCCTGTTCAGAGAGGACAGGACTCAAGCTCACTTCATGAGAAGTACATTGGTTAAAGCTCTTTTTGGAAAGGGGGCAAATGTTTTGGCTGTCTTCATGAGAGGGAGTATCACTTGAACAACCATGGGCTGCTGTCAGACTTGTTAAACTCCCCAGAGAAGTGGTGGTGAGACTCAATCCAAGTTGGGAAATTGGTAAGTCAGTGAGCCCCCCTTTTAGAGAAGAAGGTTTGGAACAAACCTCTTTTTCTCATGGAGACTGTTGGAGGGCCCCTTGATCAAAAGGGCATTGTTTACAATTTGTTGAGGGAAAATATGAAAGATTAGTGATGCTTTGTGTAGAGGATGGACTCCTGAAACCCCTTCTGAAAGAGGACCCATGTTTGATTTTCTTTTCACTCCAAGAGGGAGGTTTTGGGGATGCCTGGGCAGATATGGAAAGCCCTACACACTCCTGATGACACTGGGTTCCTTCTAGAAACTCTTGGGTAGATAGGGATAGGGTCAGAGCATCTTAGGAAGAAATGGAAGATACCAGAGCTCCATGGGTAGGTGGGGAATGTTTCAGGGACCCATGAACACATGGGGATATTACCAGTCCATGTTGGTCAGTGGGAGAGTCAGCAGAAGATGTCCTAGGCACTTTGTGATGTTCTTTGAACTTTTCCCTGGGATCTCCAGCACCGTTTCTTGAAGATGTTGCAGGTACTCCAGTGCCTAACTGGTCAAAGTCCATATTTTCTTCATGCACAGTAGACATATTCAGGCTTCATTGCATCTTCTCATGTGTGGGCACAAGAAGTGAGCCCATACTTTTTCTGGTGGCAGACTGTAAGGCAGATGGTCTCGGGAGTTTGTAGCTCAACAGGTTACTACTCCCACATTCAGGGACCTTTGGCAAAAGTGGAAGATTTTCTTCCAGGATCTCTTTGAGCTCCTTTATGGAGTCCAGGGTCTTCTTACTGAGGGAAACATTAGTAAGAGGCCTGAGATTTCACAGTCTATGTGCAGTACCAGCATCGGGAACTTTGAATGTTTTGTCCTCATAGGGCTTTTGGCACCTGAACTTGTTCTGAGTCAGTTGAAGTACTCCCAGAGGTGCAAAGGTCCTTGGGTATTTGGCACTGGTCAAGTGCTTCTCCCATTGAGATAAGGTGTAATGATCTCTTTGGCGGACCCTGAAAGGGGTCCCAGCCTGAGAAGGCTGGGAAACCTTTGGCCAATGGTCATAGGGTGAGGTGACACAATCCCTTTGGGGGACACTGAAATGGGTTCCAGCCTGAGGAGGCTGGGAAACCTTGGGCCTATGGTCATAGGCTGAGGTGACACAATGCCTTTGGGGGACACTGAAAGGGGTCCCAGCCCAAGGAGGCTGGTAAACCTTGGGCCTATGGTCATAGGGTGAGGTGACACAATCCCTTTGGGGGACACTGAAGTGGGTCCCAAGATGAAGAGCCTGAGAAAACAGAGATCTATGATTAGAGGGTAATGTGTGGGCTGAGGCTTGCTGGCCTCTCTCCACCTATTTGGCCATTTAGCCAATAAGGAATTGGAGCAAAGAAAAGGAAGGTGCCCCTGGCAAGGGGCAGATAATGTACTTGCTGATGGTGACTCACAGCAAAAGGCAGCTAAGAAGTATCCTCTGAGAGAGGCTCTCCTTTCCGAGATTTGTGGACATGTCTGGATGGCAGAGCTCACAGAACTGGAATGGCAGTTGGCCTCAGGAGTCAAGTTCGGGCGGCGTTGTTGGCTTGTGCTGAGGCAGCAGCCCGAGGAGCAACTCAGGTGCATGGGGAGTGATGGTGAAGATGGCAGCGGTGGGTGGCAGAGGTGGTGATGGTTTCTACTTCAGCTGTAGAAATGATAGAGGCCAAGACCCAAAATGGCTGAAGACTGAAATCCCCAGTCACTAGCACGGAGGTGGCAGGTGGAGGTGCCTGGGAGAATTACGATGACTTCCACAAAACCCCTACCTCCCCAGTTGTCCACATCAGTGGCCTGATTGATGGTGTGCTGGAAGCTGACCTTGTGGAAGCCCTGCAAGAATTTGGAGCCATCAGCTATGTGGTGGTGATGCGCAAGAAGAGACAGGTGTTGGTGGAGTTTGAGGATGTGCTGGGGGCCTGTAATGTAGGGAAATAACTGTGCAGCTGACAACCAGATCTTCATTGCTTGCCATCCTGCCTTTGTCAATTGCTCTACCAGCCAGAAGATTTCTTGCTTTGGGGACTCTGATGACTCAAGGATCATCAACAGCATGCTTCTGTTTATCAACCTGAACCCCATCTACTCTATAACTATGGATGTTCTTTACACAATTTGTAATGCCTGTGTCCCTGTCCAGAGAATTTTCATTTTTTCAAAGAATGGAGTTCAGGCTATGGTGGAATTGGATTCTGGGCAAAGTGCCCAGAGGGCCAAGGCCTCACTTAATGGGGCTGACATCTATTCTGACTGTTGCACTCTGAAGACTGAGTATGCCAAGCCTGCCCATTTAAATGTGTTTAATTGTGATCAAGATACTTGGGAATGAACAAACGCCAACCTCAGTGGACAAGATGACCCTTGCAGTAATCCCAACAAATGTCAGTGGCAGCACCCTCTCCTGGGAGATCATTCTGCAGTATATGTTGAGGGCATGTGGTTCCCCTTTGTGGACTCCCGAGGCTCATGTGCCCTTGCCCACCTCTTACACTGAGAAAATTCTCACCTTTCCTCCCTTTCTTTCCTTCTCACCCCCCAGGATGTCCCCATGGTGGGTACCACAGCCATTACCATGATGAGGACTATGCCCCCCACCTCTCTACAAAGGGAGAAGAATGGGCCCACCTGTGGAAGGTCACTGTCAGGGCCCTAGTTGCCATGACACCCAGTAAGCTCATCCCCACCCCTTCCAACATCACCTGACTTTGGCCCTCATGCTAACAGCCCTGTGCTCATGGTCTATGACTTGGATCAATCTAAGAAAAACTGCAACAGAGTCTTTAATGCCTTCTGCTTATATGGCAATGTGCAGAAGGTGAAATTTATGAAAAGCAAGCTGGGGGCTGTCATGGTGTAGATGGCTGATAGCTATACTGTGGACCGAGCCATTACTCACCTTAACAACAATTTCATGTTTGGGCAGAAAATGAATGTCTGTGTCTCCAAGCCACCCACCATTATGCCTGGGCAGTCCTATGGGCTACAATAGGGCTCCTGCAGCTACAAAGACTTCAGTGAGTCAAGAAACAATTGCTTCTCCTTAGCAGGCAGCTAAGAGCCTTATTCCGCACCCCAGCAATGTACTGCACTTCTTCAGTGCTCCCCTGGAGGTGACTGAGGAGAACTTCTTTGAGATCTGTGATGAGCTGGGAGTGAAGCAGCCAACATCTGTGAAAGTATTTTCAGGCAAAAGCCAGTGTAGCTCCTCGGGCCCGCTGGAGTTGGACTCTAAGAGAGAAGCCATGGAAACCTTGATCTTTCTGAACCACTACCAGATGAAAAACCCCAATGACCAGTACCCATACACTCTGAAGTTGTGCTTCTGTACTGCTCAGCATGCCTCCTAATTAGAGGCTGGGAAGAGCACATCAGGCAGCAGAGTAGCTCTTCCATTAACTGTTGGTTTTCTTTGGTTTTGTTGTTTTAATTTACTTTTGCAGTTCTTTTCTTTTTAAATGCTAGGTCTGTAGAGGCTTAACCACAATGGAAATGCTGGAACTCTGGAGGGGGAGGAGTGGAACTGGTATCTCCCAGGATTAACCATCACTTTTTCAGATAACTGTATGTGTGATTTTTTCCCCCTGTTCATACATGTATGCTGCCCATGTATCTTGGCACATTTCAATAAAATGGTTTGAAAAAAAAAAAAGAGTCAACCAGAGCTAGAGAGGTTCACATGGATGGGTGGCCTAGGGCCTGCACAGGCTCAAAGGGAACTCTGGGATGGCTTTCCTCAAGCCTGTAGGGGATGTAAGGAATGCTTGAATGCCTGTCCTTGGGCATGCAGGGGCTAGCAGCAACCTGCTTTCCTAGCTGTTCTGCATGCAATTTCAGGGCATACATTCAAGCTTTCTGGGTGAGGAGGGACACTGAGAACCCTCTCCTCTTCCTTAGGTCAAAAGTGCTAGCTAATCTGCTGCACACAGTCAAGGGCCCTGACATGGACTGTTGAAGACACATGACTAGGAGAGGACTGCTTGGGATACAGCTTTCTGGTCCTCATGCACCAGGTCTGGACATGCATTCAGAGAATATCAGTGATACAATGAAGTAAGTTTAATCCTCCTAATTGGAAGAGAAAGTGTTATCCATAACATTGCTCCATAGATAATGTGGGGACCAGGCAATCACTGCTTACTCTCATAGGTAAAGGACAAGAAATACTGTTTTCATTGAGAGGAAGATGCCTGAAATAGATAGTACATATGTTATTCTGCATTTTAAGAATAGTTTACCTGGGGTTGTCCAGTCAATTTGTGACAACTTCGGTGAAGGTCTTCCTGTATTCGGAAATACAGCTCTAGATTGCTTAATAATACTTTCTGCAGTGTAAGTCCCTGAGTATCTAGAGAAGATAATTCCCATTAATAATCATTATACAAAAAAATGTATTTCAGAGAACAAGGACAAGAAACATAAATGCCTTATAATACAGATGCAAGCTGTTTTTTACATAATATTGTTGTTTGCTTTTGGTTAAATTAACAGATTCAGAACACTGGCAAGGTTGGACTCCGGGATGTAGAATCTATGGCCTTAAACAATTTTCTTTGATCTAAGGTTATGTGTTCTCTTTGTTCTAAGGTTGTGGGTTGGATCCTACAATGTTTACAAGTTTGGGTTAATTTTGGAAGGGTATATAATTCCCTTAAAGGCACAATATGACTCATGTTAGTGGCTCTGTATGCATTATTCACATTCTTACTTTCAATTTTTTGTTTATCTTTTATTTATTTTTGAATAAAGTCTCATTTTTATTCATATATCCCTTTGTTCAAACTCCCTTCCCCATCCTGCCCCTTCCAGTTACTCTGTGTTCTTCTCATCCCTTTACCTCCTCCCAAGGACAGGCAGGAGTTCCCAAGATTCCTTCAATTTTACTTATTTATTTTTGACTTTCTTCTCCTGGCACCACTTGCAATTCTCCACACAAACACACACACATGCACATGCACACAAACACACACATACATAAACCAGTGCTATGCTACAGATTGTGTCCTCTGTTAATTTAAGAGACTTTTCTAGGGGCTGGAGAGATGGCTCAGAGGTTAAGAGCACTGACTGTTCTTCCAGAGGACCTGAGTTCCGTTCCCAGCAAAACCACATGGTGGCTCACAACCATCTATGATGAGGTTTGGTGCCCTCTTCTGTAAAACTGTATGCATAATAAATAAATAAATCTTTAAAAAAAAGAGACTTTTCTAAGAGATCTTCAACTGAGGATGATTGCCAGACAGGACAGAGCATGACAGGAGCTTTATCATCTCTGAACTTGCTAAGTCCCTCTGGCATTGTGGCAAAGTGAGCTAGGACAGAGGAGCCAGCATGCCTGGGTACTTCACATCACAGATACAAGGACTGTCAGAGGATTTAGAGGCACTGAAAGCTGTCCTGGATTGCACCTACAGGAAGGCTTGGTCTCTTTTGGGAACCCATCAGTTCACACACTACTCTGGCTGCTTCTACTGGGATTCACTCTGGGACCCAACCATGACATGATCACCTTGCCCAATAGCTACACAGAAGCTGGATGCATATGATGATGATGGGGAGGAGGACCTGGTGGTGGTGCTGCCTCTCAGATCACTTGTAGGGTTCCTGGGAGAAGGCACTGGGGCACAAACCTTTTCTCACAGTTCCCTGTCACATAATTTCAACTATAACATACACACACACACACACACACACACACACACACACATGCACATGCCCACAAAACACACACACACACACACACACACACACACACACACACACCAGTACTATTCTACACATTATGTCCTCTGTTAATTTAAGAGACTTCTCTAAGTGATGTCAGGAGAAAGCCATTTGTGAGCAAAACCAAATGAGAGCCAGAGAAAAGCTTGGCCAGGAAGAGAGAGAGCACAGAGAATGGCAGTAAGGGACTTCAACTGATGACAGACATGTGGCCACATTGGCGACCTAATCCTGAGAACCTGAGGTGCTGGGAAGTTTGTGTGTGTTTGTGATTGTGTGTGTGTGTGGTGTGAATTCCGGAAGTGAGCTATGAGAGCTGCTGCTCAGAAGCTCATGCAAAAGCCACAGGTTCACTGGCTGGCATGTTAAAGACAGAGAGGGCTTGCAAGTGAGCTAGCTGGAGAGGTCATGGGCAGGAAGGACAAGCTCCCCAGGTGAAACCAGATGCAGCCCAGCCTGTAGAATCTCCTGCAGAGACATCCTGTCCTCCAGGCAAAATGGCAGCCCCAGGACCCAGGAGTCTGTGCTGCCTGCACCCAACCTGGCAGGCCCGTTGGCACCCAGAGCATGTTCACTGGACCCTGCTTCCTCCCTAACCTCTCCTGACCAAGGAGCCCTCTGGAGTCCTTCATCTGTCCTGTGCGGCCACCACTGTTGCCTTATCCTTGCCTGGTTGGCCCCATGTACACAGAGGCACAGGACCCTGCTGGTGGGATAGACAAACTAGATCTGCTTGATGGCAGTTGTGCACTGTGAATGCCAAAAGGCCACTGGACACTGCTGCACTCCCTCGACACTTTGCAAAACAAGAAATGGCAAATCCTGATCACACAGCACAAGATGGCTGCCCAGCAGCTAAGACCAGACTCTCCAACATGAGGACCTCAGCAAACTGCAAGTGACAGTAGGAGTTCTGTAGGATGGGAGTCATGAAGCAGTAAGGAAATGGGGCTCGGGGACCTCAGGGCTTCCTTCACTGAGCTGCCCAGAGATACAGGGCTTTGGGTACCTTCCAGATGCTGAAGGTCCCTGGCTGAGGACACATGGTGGGCTGCATGGAGAGGAAATGTTGGGGACAAAAAGGGGGGGAAGAGAAAAGCAGCAAGACTTCAGGCTACCCCAGGGAAATGTGGAACCCAGGGGACCAGCCTAAGCAACATTGGTAATTGCCCACTAGCTGAAATCAGGGCAATTCTGACAATCCCCTTCTTGTCCCCCACCTTCTCAGCCCTCCTGCAGGCCATACAATAATTCAACAGAAGCCTACTTGACCCTTCCCACCATGGTAACCACTATGGCTGCCAGGGTAGCCTAAGGTAAGCTGATATCTTGCACCCTGGGCAAAAGTAGGCTTCCCAGCCCAGTCAGTATTCAAAAATTGGGGCTGCCAAGCTGTTCCAGGACTGGGAGGGCAGCAAGGTCCAGGGGCAGGCAAGTCCAGAACACAAAGGAAGATTGTCATATGACACATGGGATGAACCCCACACCTCATTGGGGTCCTAGGACCAGCACTCGATTCCCACCTACCTGACAGAACGCCCTTCCCAGATGGACACAAGGCAATAGGCAGGCAGCTAGCTATGTGCACTTCTGGAGACTACAGGTTCCCAGGTCTGAAATCCCATGATCTGATGTTCAGATGTTCTTCTGTGAGAGAAGGGCCACCAGATTCCTTATTCTTCCTGCAGTTCACAGGACCTGCATGTGGGTTTACATAGATCATGTCCCTATTCATCCTCAGCAGGGGCACAAACAGGCCAGGGATATCAGCAACCTTGCCCCAAGAAGCTGGTCAACAAGGACCCTGATGCAAACACAAGGAGACATCAAGTGAAGATACATTCGCTCTACCCCTTCCCCTTTTGCCTATCAGTCCCTGGACCCTAACCATCTCTTAGGCATTGCCAGGCAACAATTCTTAGGTTCTTCTAGCTCTGTCTAAATCTACACCCTCTCCACAGCTAATCAGGCCTCATTCCTCACCCCCAACCTACACCAACCAACAGACAACCACTCAGGAACCTTCTCTTGTTTTGCTCAAAGGCCCCAATTCCCTTAAAAACAGGAAACTTTTTGTAATCTCTCTTAGCATCCACAATCCTCTGCCTGTAACTAGTCTCAAAAGACAACCTGAGCTCTTCGTAGGGATTCAAGGAGACCAATGAGATGCAAACTAAACACAATGAGAGAAGATAGAATCAACAGTCACTCATTGGGGCCTGCTGCACATCCCCAACCCTGTCTACCTCAGTGAATTCCCACCTGACTAGAAACACTCAGGACACCTTCATGCAGATCCTCAGGGCTAGATCCATGGAATGGAAACATTTTTCAAAGACAGGAGTGCTTGGCCCAAAGCCTGCTTGCCTGCTTGTAAGCATCAACTCTCCATACACCATGATTCATTCTCTTTCTCCACTCCTGCCCGTATCTATCTCATTCATTCCTACCTGACCCCCTCACTTCCTCCTCTCCTTCTGTCTGACACCATCCCTGACTTCTATATTCAATCCCATCCAAGTCATCAAGGACATTTAGGCCTGTCTGGTTCCAGCACAAAATCCATGTTTTGTTGGGAGATGCTATCCACTCTCTACTCAACTGAAAGCCTTCCTTCTGTGGGAACTGAGAGTCTCCAGAACCCCACCTCCACACTGCTGACATCTTCTCAGATGTTCACTAGCATACCAACACTCCCCATGCCTCCAGCAGACAACAATAGCTCTATTTTCCCAACTCTCCCTCTGTCCCAAACCTCCTGGGGGTATTGGCTCTGAGGCTAGAAAGGGCTAACCTTGAGGATCAAATGGGTGTGTGTGTGTGTGTGTTTGTGTGTGTGTGCACGTGCATGTGTGTTTGACCAAATTCCAAGTGGTGCCAGGAGAACAATGTCAAAAATAAATAAAAGAAAAGAAATTTTGCCAACTTTGCTATGGTTCCCATAAAATGTTCTCTTTCACCAAGCCACAAGAAGAGAATCTCTACATGCCCATTCAACCTGTGACATAACACACCCAGGACAGGACTACTTCATACCTTGTGACCACCTGGGCTGAATCAGAAGGATGGAGACCTTAAAGGCTTCCCCTACATGCCAACATGTCGTTCCACCTTCAACCCTTAGCTGACAAACATAACTGATACACATTGTGCCCTCTCTGACTGAGTTTATAGACTATCATGAAAAGAACTTCCTCTTTAGACAAGAATCAAAGTATAAAATATTCCCACACACACCCATACATCAAAGATACCTACAGAAACACACACATACACACACACACCAGTAAAATTCTACAGATGATGTCCTCTGTTAATTTCAGAGACTTTTCTAAGTGACCTTCCACTTGGGATGATTGCTAGACAGACAGAGCAGGACAGGAGGTTTTTTCATCTCTGAACTTGCCATGTCTGTCTGCCTGGGGACCTCACATCACAGATACAAGGCCTGTCAGATGAGGTAGAGGCACTGAAACCTGTCCTGGACTGCACCTACAGGAAGGCCTGGTATCTTTTGGTAACCCTTCAGTTCACACACTATTCTGGCTGGTTCTACTGTGATTAACTCTGGGACCCGACCATGACATGACCTGCTTGCCCAATAGCCAAACAGAAGCTGGATATGATGATGGGGAGGAGGAGAACCTGGTGGTGGTGCTGCCTCTCAGATCACTTGTAGGGTTCCTGGGAGGTTGCTCTGGGGCACAAACATTTTCTCACAGTTCCCTGTCACCGAATTCCAACTGTAGCACAATATCAGAAGAAAGCTATTTATGAGCAAAACCAAGAGAGTCAGAGACAAGCTTGGCCAGGAAGAGAGAGAGCACAGAGGATGGAAGTGAGGGATTTCAATAGATGACAGACATGTGACCACCTTGGCGACCTAATCCTGAGAACCTGAGGTGCTGGGCAGTGTGTGTGTGTGTGTGTGTAGTGTGTATGTGTGTTGTGTGAACCCCGAAAGTGAGCTATGCCAGCTGCTGCTGGGAGGCTCATGCAAAACCTACAGGTTCCCTGGCTGGCATGGCAAAGACAGTGAGGGCTTTCAGGAGGGCTAGCTGTAGTGCTCATGGGCAGGAAGAACAAGCTCCCCAGGTGAAGCCAGATACAGCCCAGCCTGCAGAATTTCCTGCACAGACATCCTGTCCTGCAGGCAAAAATGGCAGCTCCGAAACCTGATAGCCCATGTTGCCTGCACCCATCCCAGCAGGCCCCTTGGCACCCAGAGCCTGTACCCTGGACCCTGCTTCCTCCCTCAACTCCCCAGGCCCAAGGAACCCTCTGGAGTCCTGCATCTGTCCTGCAGGGCCACCACTGTTGTCTTTTCCTAGCCTGACTGGCCCCATGTCCACAGAGGCAAAGGATCCTGCTGGTGAGATAGACAAAGTAGATCTGCTTAATGGCAGTAGTGCACTGTGAATGCCAATGGCCATGGGACCTGGCTGCACTCCTTCCGCCCTTTTCAAAGCAAAAAATGGCAAATGACTTATCACAAAGTACTAGATGGCTGACTGAGCAGCTAACACCAGACTGGAAAACATGAGGCAGTAAGCAACTGCAAGGGGCAGTAGGATGTCTGAAGGATGGGAGTAATGGTGCAGTGAGGAGATTGGGCTAGGGCACCTCAGGGCTTCCTTCACTCAGCTGCCAGGAGATACAGGGCTTTGGGTACCTGCCAGATGCTGAAGGTCCCCTGCTGAGGACACATGGTGGGGAGTGTGGAGAAGAAACCTTGGGGACAGAAAGGGAGGAAGAGAAAAGCAGAAAGCCTGCAGTCTACCACAGGTTAATGAGAACCCCAGGGGACCAGCCTAAGCATCCTTGTGAATCAGGATCTATGCATCATCCCCTAGGGGAATCAGGGCTATTCTGACAGTGACATTCTAGTCCCCCACCCTCTCAGCCCTCCTGCAGGCAGTACAATAATTCAACAGAAGCCTACTTGACCCTTTCCACCCTGGTCACCACTATGGCTGCCCAGTTAGCCTAAGGTCAGCTGATACCTTGCAACCTGGGCAAAAGTAGGCTTCAAAGCCCAGTCAGTAGTCAAGAATTGGGGCTGCCAAGCTGGTTTAGGACTGGGAGGGCAACAGAGTCCAGGGGCAGGCAAGTCCAGAACACAAAGGAACGTTGTCATATGACACATGGGATGACACCCACAACTCATTGGGGTCCCAGGACCAGCACTCGATTCCCACCTACCTGGCAGAACGCCCTTCCCAGATGAACACAAGGCAACAGGCAG
>PVIH01027571.1:0-16727 GCA_004025045.1 Sigmodon hispidus | reverse complement strand
GGCAACAAGGGCTAGGGACTTCCACACAAACCACAGGGAATGCAGACTCAGATATGGTCCTTGGCAGCAGCCAGGCATAGATGTTACCATGGCAACAGGTAGCAGCACTGGCCACTCAGCACAGCATGGCCCCAGTGGCGATGTCACCTTCAGACACCAACAAGGCCCCAGGTGGTTACAGGAGCTATGGATATCAACATAGACCCCCGGTGCAGCATGACCATGGACCCACACGTGGCCATCAGCTGTAGCTCTGACCTGGATGTCACCAGGGCACTGGCTAGCAGGGCATCTCACTGAGATCTTTTTGACCCTCAGATAGCATCAGGACTTCAAGTGGTTTTCTGGAGCCAGAGAATCTCCACAGACTTCTACGGCCGTCAACACAGACCCTGGCTACTGCAGGGTCATGACTCCAAACATAGCCCTAGGCAGTAGCTCAGGCCACCCAGATGAGCTTGGCCCCAGTGGAAACATGGCCCTCAGACACCAGTATGGCCACAGGCAGCAGCTCAGACCTCAGCATTCGGGGTTGATATGGGCCATGAACTTTAACAGAGACTCTGGTTGCGGCAGCATCATGTACCTAGCCATGGCCCCTGGCAGAAAGCACCCATGCCCAGAGGCTGCCATGGCCCCAGGTGGCAGGCTAGGCCAACCAGATCTGCATGTCACAGCTGCAGTGTGCCTCCTGGACACCAACATGTCTCCCACGTGGGCCAGCTCTGTTTACCCAGTTTTCAATGGAATACACTCACTGCAGATGGCAGTGGATCGAATATGCTTTGTGTTCAACTATAAAGTGTACCTTAAGCATTCCAATCCTCCTCCTCTCCCCTTTCTCCTCGTCTACAGTCTTCCCACCCACTAGTCCCCTTTCTATGTCATCACAGCCTCCCTCTTGTTTATATGCGTGTTATACATCATGCATGAGAAATGTGTTTGTTTTGGTGACTGAGTTTTGAGTTGGTTCTTTTCCAGGTGTTGGAATTATCCATATGCTCATTAATTTTCTGTCTGATGGATGTGTAGCAAATATTTTTCACCCATTCTGAATTCCGTCTCTTCATTCTGGCAATTTGCTTGCTTTTGCTGTGGAGAAAGTTGTTAATTCCTCATAATTCCATTCACCAAACAGACCACTTACGGAGGTAGTGAACCTTTGAAGAAGGTTCTTGGTTACACCCTTCTCTTGGGGAATCTTCCCCTGGTACGTTCATCTTATTTGAGGGCCTTCGATCCTTAGAATTGATTTTTCCTCAGGATAAACATAGGGATCTAGTTTCAGTCTTCCACACATGTACACCCAGCTTTGCTAGCACTCTGCCAGTGAGGATGGCTGTCTATTTTCCTATGCATGCTTTTGGCACCTTTGTCTAATGTCCACAGAAGTCACATATGTTCTCTCATATGGGGACCCTAGCTTCATATTTTCACATGTCTATGTTTAAATAAGAGTGTCCGTAGACGTCAGGGAGCAGGAAAGGTGCCCTGGCAGTGGCCTGGAGTGGAGGGGACAGTAAAATGCATGTGGCATGATTGTGGAGGATGCTGGGGGATCACAGAGGTAGAAAGGCTAAAGTGGGATGGGTCCAGGGGCAGTACGGCTGTGAAAATGTATCAACTGAAACGTAGGACATAGGCAACAGCCATGTAGACTCTGACTATATTTAGAATGTAACTAAATGATTTAATTGTGCTTCTTGTGATTATAGTTCCATCTTTCCTCTCCTTCCTTTTCTACCTCCATAGACTCCACATACTCCTGTTGGCTCTCTAATTTATGGCCTTTGCTTTCATTCGCTGTTATTGTATACACGTGTATATGTTAACGTATATACACATGTATTTCTAAACACAAGCTGCTTAGTCTTTATCATGTTACTTGTGTGTCTGTTTCCAGGAGTGATCATTTGTTAGGGAATAGCTAGCTGCTATGCTCTTCTCTGGGGAAGAGCACTTCTCCTGCTCTCAGTTTTCCTTAGTTGCCTGTTGCTGTATGTGTAGGACTCAGGCCTAGTGGGGCTTTCCCCATGTCTAGTCAGGCATGTTTATTGTTGAACACTTTCAGCTCATGTTCCCCAGTCTCACTGCTGAGACACTGTGGATAACTTCCGGCATTACTAGGAGACACAGCCTCACAGCTTGTTCCCTGATCTTCTAGTTCTTAGAATCTTTCTGGCACCATCTTCTTAAATATTCCCAGAGCCTCAGACGCACTTGTTTTGTAGCTGTATCCACTGGGACCAGGCTCCAAACTCCACAACTCTGCAGCTCGATGGGTTGCTCTTTTCTGTAAGTGTCTTTTGTCTATTGCCAAAAGAAATAAAATTGATGAGTGGGAAGTACACTGGTCTGTGAGTATAAGAATTCAGGGTATAGTTAGGGATTATGATGGCTTGCTAAAGCGATGGCTGTGGGTTCTCCTCCAAGATCCATGACTTCACTAGCCCTGGGTAGTTGGCTACGGTTTCAGTACCAGGCATGATTTCTCTCCTAATGAGCAGGGCTTAAGTCCAATTAGAGAGCTAAAATTTTTGAATGGAGGTATTCTAAATGAATGAATAATGCTGCCAGAAATTTTGAAAGAAAAACCACAACACCAGTTGTGGGCTATTTCCTTCTGAGTTGTTGGCTACAAGCTTCCAAAACAATGGAGAATACTGTTACTCGTAGGCCATCCACCGAAACTAGATGGTAAAACTATATTCCTGAAGAAACCACAGACTTTGGATGCAGCATATAAATAAATCAAGGAAGAACTAAGCTGAAGTCCTGTGCAGGCTATGGAGAAAAAAGCTATCAATGGCTGTACCCAGCTCCGGATCTTCAGTACCATAAAAAGCCCAACCCGAAAAGGCAAGATGCTCCCACTTGTGCAATACTGACAAGATTGTTTGGAAGCAGTCAATTATTTTCTGTTTGGATTTGAGGCCCAATCCATGGGCAGAATGACATACCTGTAATCTCAGGGTCTGCATTGCTGTGATAGAACATCATGAGCAAATGTGACTTGGGAGGAAACAGTTTCTTTTTACAGCTTGTAATCCATCATCTAGAGAAGTCAGGGCAGGAAGCTGGAGCAGGAACTGAAGCAGAAAACATGGAGGGGTGCTACTCACTGACATGCTCCTAATGGCTTGCTTTAATTTTTTATATTCTAGTGTCTTAAGTTAATTCATTGTTATTTCTCCTTCCCTTTCCTCCCTCCAAATCTTCTCACACCCTCCTATTTGCTCTTTAGAATTTAGTGCATGTTTTTTATTAACTGTTATTACATACAGACAGAGAGAAGTAGAGAGAGACATTAGACACATGTAAACTGCCAAAGGAGCCAACTATATACAAGTATGTACTATGGTAGAGCTCTGTCAGCATTCTCATCAGGACCACCATCATTGCTTACTCTGACTCTACTCACCCAAACTCCATCTCCATCTCACCCGCCTCTCTGAAACTGAGGCTAGTCTCTTACTCTTGGCACTCTAACCAATCTGCATCTCTGCACTGACTGCTGCCACTGCAAGAAAAAAAAATGCTGTCTTCTGGACATGACATGGTGACCACAGTCATGAATTGAAAGAAGCTGTGTGTACCTGCACAAGATCAAGTCAGCCCAAACTCAGACATGGGTGCTCTTCTGGATTCACTCCTGAAAGAAGAAAAGCTATTGGCAGCTGATAGCTGCAGGGAGAGGAGAATCGATCTTTCTGAGGGATTTTTTAGTCCTGGGTTTCTTATAGGGGGGCAATAATTAGGGTGAGAGAGTTTCAAAAACAGGCATGTAGTTAAGATGGGGCCAGCTACAGGGAACATAAGAGAAGCTGGAGAAGGAAACTGAGAATTATATAAAACCATTGTTCATTGTATACATGTATAAAATCCCCAGTAATTGTACACACACACACACACACACACACATACACACACACACACACACAGGGCACAAAATCTCTGGATGCCCAGGAACTGTCTGTTTGATGCCATGTTACTTACTCTAGAGTAGAACACACTAGGGGGTGACTCTGGCTTGGTAATATCAAACCAAACAGGGTTTCTGTTTGTCATCATTGTATACCTGTTGCTAGAATTTTTTCTTAATTACAGCAGCAAAAGAAATCAAATAGAAATAGAAATGTATAGCAAGGAATTTGCTAGTTAGTATTTTTAATAGCCTAAAATTGCTCCCAGAAAGTGTCTAATAGCCTGCTATACCCCTAAAGCTCCCAATCTTCCAAATATTTGGAATGCCAAATATTTCTTCTTGCTTCACCAATGCTGTTAAAACAGCAAAGGAAGCAGTACAGTGTAGAAGAGAGGGCTGAAAGCAGACAGAAAAGTCATACTCCGCTGCCCCAAGGTCACCATTCATTTCAGCAATAATGCAGCACTTTTAACTGCCCCAACTTAGGTAGGTCAGCAAACTCTATGTGGACACCTGCTTCCCCACAGTGACCTGACTCTGTTCCCACATATGAGATGAAGATGAAGCCAAGCATTGACCTCGACCTTTTCACCTGCCACAGACTGCTCAATAGACCTTTATGTAGTAGATAAAAGACACGTCCTTGCTCACCTCAAACATACAAACATACCCCACTCAAGAGCAATGATCCCATTTCCAAACCACTATGTCCGTCTTGACAAGGACAGCAACAGTAAGCAGCCACTGCAGAGTACATCTGCTTTTGGAAGGCACTATCTCCATACGATGTGCCGAGCCTTGCAGGGACTGATGCTCATAGACTTCTTGATTTTTCCTGCTTAGTTCCCTATGTAAAGTTTGCACACAGACAAAACTTTGTATGTTCACAGACATCAATAACTCCATAAGTTATAAAAACATAGGCATATGAAGAAGTACTATTTAACTCCAGGATAGAATCACTGCTAAGGAAGACAAGAAGTAATGCAAGAGATAGGGGTCATAAGCTCAGGATGAGCTTCACCTCTCTCTCTCTCTCCGCCATGCTTCTTTTCTTTGCAGTTTTTAAAATCTAAAATATAACTACATCATTCCCTCCTCCCCTCTCTAACCCCTCTCATGTCTGCCCCTAACTCTCTCTCAAAGTCATGGTCTCTTTTAATTATTCTTTCACATACATACGTATGTGTACATACGCAGGTATATAACTACAATCTTCGAGTCTATATTTAACGTTACTTGTATGGATATAATTTTCAGGGCTGAACTCTTGCGGATAACAAGCATAAAGGCTTATTCCTAGGGGAAGACTAATTCTCCCTTTTCAGTATTCATTAGTTGCTCGTAGATCTTTGTCTAGGAATGGGATCTCACGAGATCTGTCCCTTCAAAGTGAGCACACCTATTGGTGTGGTCATTATTCAGGTCCATTTGGCAGCCATATTTTTAAGATATCATGGGTATCATTCCCTGTCACTTCTAGTAGACACAATCCCACAGCAAACTTACCAGTGTCTGGCTCTTGAAATCTTTCCAACCCCTTTATGATGTTACATGACATTTACAGTTGGGGGTTGTACGGAAGATGTATCAATTTGGGTTGGGTACCCCTACAATCAATCAGTTGTTCTCTGCACTGTGATCAGTTGTAGTTTTCTGTGATTGTCTATGTCTTTTGTAAAGAGAAATGTCTTTGATGGGGGTGAGAGATCTATTTATCTGTGAGTATAAGGACAAATATTTAGAATGCAGTTAGGTTAATTACTGTTACCAGGCATGGCATTAGTGGGTTCTCCTTGAATACTTCATTAGCAACAGATGGTTGGTTGGGTTTCCAGTACCATGCATGATTTCCCCACTGTTTAGCAGGGGACAAAGTCCAATTATACAGGAGTTGGATGCCATCAGAATATGAGTGTCACCATCGCACATTGATAGGTATTTTAAGAATGCTGACCTGGGCTGGAGAGATGGCTCAGAGGTTAAGAGCACTGACTGTTCTTCCAGAGAACCTGAATTCAATTCCCAGCATCCACATGGCAGCTAACAACTGTCTGTAATTCTGAGATCTGACACCCTCACACAGTTATGCATGCAGGAAAAACACCAACTCAAATAAAATATTAAAAAAGAATGCTGGCCATGTTTTGGTCATAAGCCTCACATATTGGTAAGACTATTATTTGCTTTTTTCCTTAGCAGCTTGCACAGCCCCTTCTAAGACTATAAAAGCTAGTCCTCAGTGAAGAGGCTTTCACGTCAGGTTAAGTTCAAATTCTCCAAGCCCTGTGTCTGAAGAGCAAGGTATCATCATCACTAGGGATTTATCTTCAATTTCGGGGGAGGAGGGGAGGCAAAGGCAACATCAGTAGCCTATACTATTTTGGAGTCTTTTGGACTCCCCTGACCAACAACAGGAATGGAGGTTTCTCAGGTTTGGTGCTGGAGGGGTTGTTAGTCTAAGATTCTTCAAGGAGCATCAGTACCACAAGTACTGTAACTTCATTGAAATTATTTATACATATATGCAAATATGTCTGCTACAGAATGTCAGGCAGATGGAGCCCCAGAGACACTGCCCATTAGAATTTGGCCATAACACCCCAGATCACCCCTCACTTGGACTGATACCTCTAGATTCCACTTTCTCTGAGCAGAGGGTAAGTAACACAGTCACTCCAATAGCAGTCAGTATCAATCTCTAAGTGGAGAGTATGTCTTAGTCACTGTGCTATTGCTATGATGATAGATCATAACTAGAGCAACTCTTTTAAGAGAAAGTATTTAATTGGGAGGCTGCTTATAGTTTCAGAGATTTAATCCATTATCACCATGGACAGGGAACCCAACAGCATGCAGACAGGTACTGGAGCAGTACCTGAGAGCAATATCTTTATCTGTAAGCAGAAAGAGTGACACTGGGCCTGTGATAGGCTTTTGAAACTTCAACGCCCAGCCCACAGGGACACACTTTCTCTAGCAAGGCAACACTTCCTAATTCTTTTGAATGGTGTCACTCCCTGGTGATTAAGCATTCAATTATATGAGTTTATAGGAGCAATTCTTATTCAAACTGCCACAGGTTATTAAGCAGAGCTAGAGGGACATATGTAAACATGGAAAACAAAAGCAGGCTCTATGAGATGGCAATTTTCGTGAGGAGAAATGTCAGGAAGGTACAGGGGCAGGTTATTAGACAGGACCAGTAGGGGAAAGAAGAGGAACCAAGAGCCCTATAAAGTACCTATAAAGTCAGCCTCAGTTTAGTGGATTTCTAGCCTGACAGGATAAATAAAGCTGTTGTTTTCCCCTTAAATGTGACTTTGTCTTCTGTCTTTCCTAGCCACTCAATTCTTTGTTCATGTTAGGAAGCAAATTCAGCAATCCTCTAGACAGCTGTCACATATCCATTACAACAAGGCTGCCAAAACCACATACTGGACAGCATCTTCAACAAATGGTGTTGGGAAAACACGTGGAAGAATGAAATTAGACTCCTATATATATTGCCATGTTGGAAAAAAAATAGCTCCAAGTGAACCAAAGAACTCAATGTAAAACCTGAAATACTGAAACTTATAGAAGAAAATTGGGTAGGATCCTACAAGAGACAGGTGTGGGAAATGACTTTCTGAAAAGAACTCCCTTTGCCCTGAAATTAAAGCCAAAATTTGACACGGGGCACTTTATACAACTAAAGAGGTTCTGTACAGCTATAAAATCAACCAACTGGGAGAAGAAGAAACTTACATAGTAAAGAATCTTGGCCAGCTATACATATGACAGAGGATTAATATCCCAAATATATAAACAACTTAAAAATTAAGTTGTGGAGACAAATGGCCAATTTAAATAGACTATGGATCTGAACAGAATTCTCAAAAGAAATAAAAATGGCTTTAAAATGTTCATAATCTTAGTAACTAGGAGAATCCAAATTACAACAGCTCTGAGATTTCATCTTATCCCAGTCAGAATGGCTAAAATCAACAAAACAACCAACAACAAATACTGTTGAGGAATTTGAAAAAACAGAACCCCCACTTACTGTTGGGGGGATTCTAAACTGGTGAAGCCACTGTGGAAACAGTTTTAAGAATCCTCATAGATCTAAAAATAAGTCTAACATATTATACAACTTTAGCACCCCTTGGCATATGTCCAAAAACCTCAACATCCTGTTCCACAAATGCTTGCTCAGCAGTATTCACTACCACTGTATTCACAGTATCTGGAGTGGTGGTTTGAATAGGTATGCCCTCATAGACTCATGTGTTTGAATGCTTGGTCAAAGGGAGGAGCACTATTAGGTGTGGCTTTGTTGGAGTAGGTGTGGCCTTGTTGGAGGAGGTGTGTCACTGTGGGAGCAGGCATTGAAGTCTCAGTCTGCTCAAGCTATGCTCAGTGTGGGATACAGTTGATACTGCTGCCTGTAGATCAAGATGTAGAATTCTCAGCTCCTTCTCCAGCACCACGTCTGCCTGCACACTGCCATGAAGATAATAGAGTAAACCTCTGAAACTGTAAGCCAGCCTCATTTAAATGTTTTCATTATAAGAGGTGCTATGGCCATGGTGTCTATTCACAGCAATAAACACCCAAACTAAAACAGCTAGTAAATCCTAAATGTCTGCAACTGATAAATGAATAATGAAAATATGAACATTATATGTGATAAAAAAATTAAATCATGTCCACACACCCCAACTGTAGCTATTGAGAAGGACAGGTAAGCCCCTGAGTTCATGGCTGGTCAGCTAAGTGCTCCAGGTAGCAGAGACACATATCCTGCCCTCCGCACACCTATCCAGTCCCAGACACCCAGAAGCACCCTCTCCTCTCCCATTCCTACACCTAACATCCCCAAGGCACAAGAGTCTACCAGAGCCACACACTGCAGCTGCAACAATTAGGAGGGTCAGCAATCAGGAACCATAGCAATCAGGAACGAGAGCAATCCAGGATGGATTGGAAGTAGGCAGGACCCCTGGAAACACTGGCTCCACATGTAGAAATCTGAAG
Source organism: Sigmodon hispidus (assembly GCA_004025045.1). Lineage (NCBI taxonomy): Eukaryota > Metazoa > Chordata > Mammalia > Rodentia > Cricetidae > Sigmodon > Sigmodon hispidus. The sequence goes on along the minus strand of PVIH01027571.1, from coordinate 7,780 downwards.
AAGAAATGGGAAGAAGGCAGTGTAAAAATATATTCAATGGCTCAGCGGTGAAGAGCTCTGACTGTTCTACCAGAGGACTAGAGTTTGATTCCCAGCATCCACATGGCAGCTAACAACTGTCTGTGATTCGAAGATCTGACACCCTTACACAGTTATACATGCAGGCAAAACACCAATTCACATAAAATAAAAATAAATATTAAAAAAAGAACACATTCAACAACATTAAAAGTAATATGGCATTCCCAGAAACTAGAGGTTCTACAACATCAGGACCTGAACATCCCAATGCAGATGAAGCAGAGAAAAACTACCTTAAAAATAACTTTATGAAGATGATAGAAGCCCTTAAAGAAGAAACAAAAAAAATCCCCTTAAAGAAATAGGGAAAAAGACAAACAAAAAATTGAAAGAAATCATTAAGTCCCTTAAAGAAATCCAAGGAAAAAAAAACAAACAGTGAAGAAAACAATCCAAGGCTTGAAAATTGAAATAGATGCAATAAAGAAAATTCAACTGAGGGAAGTCTGGGAAAGGAAAGGCTGAGTAAATGAGTAGGAACTACTGAGGCAGCATCATCAACAGAATACAAGAAATAGAAGAGAGAATTTCAGGTGTTGAGGATACAAAAGAGGAAGCAGATTCATTAGTTAAAGAAAATGTTAAATCCAGCAAATTTTTAACATAAAACAAAAAGAAAATCTGGGACACCATGAAAAAAATAAATCTAAGAATAATAGGGATAGAAGAAAGAGAATGTGAATACTAGCTCAAAGGCACAGAAAATATATTCAAAAAAGTCATAGAAGAAAACTTTCCTAACCTAAAGAAAGACATGCCCATGAAGCTTACAGAACACGAAATAGACTGGACCAAAAAAAAGTCCTCTCATTACATAATAATCAAACCATTAGACATGTAGAATAAAGAAAGAATATTAACAGCAGCAAAGGAAACAAGCCAAGTAACATATAAAGGTAGATTATCAGAATAACACTGACTTCTCAATGGAAACTTTGAAAGCCAGAAGGTCCTAGACACACATTCTGCAGACACTAAGAGACCATAAATGCCAGCCCAGACTACTACACCCAGCAAAGCTTTCAATTACCATAAACAGAAAAAAAACAAGATATTCCATGACAAAACCAGATTTAAACAATACATAGTCATAAATCCAGCCCTACAGAGAATACTAGAACAAGAACTCCATCCCAAAGAAGTTAGCTGTACCCATGAAAACACAGGCAATAGATAATATCATGCCAGCAAATTCCAAAGAGAAACATACACACATTATCACCAACAACAAAACCAAAAATAACATTTACAATCACTGGTCATTAATATCTCTTAATATCAATGGTCTCAATTTGCCTATAAAGACAAGGTAACAGAATGAGGACAAAAACAGGATCCAGCTTTCTGCTGCATTCAAGAAACATATCAAAGGCAGATAACCTCAGATTAAAGGGTTTAGAAAAGACTTACCAATCAAATTGACCTATGAATCAAGCTAGTGTAGCTACCCTAATACTTAACAAAATAGACTACAAACTAAAATTAATCAAGAGAGATGGAGGACATTTCATATTCATCACTGAAAAAAATCCACCAAGATGACATCTCAATTCATACCTATACACCAAATACAAAGGTACCCACATTTGTAAAAGAAACATTACTAAAGCTTAAATCACAATAGAACCCCAGACATTAATAGTGGGAGACTTCAACACCCCACTCTCACCACTAGACAGGTCTTCCAGACAGAAACTTAACAGAGAAATAAAGGAACTAGAAGATGCAATGACTCAAATGGATTCTAACAGAGAATATACTTTCTTCTTAGCACCTCATAGAACCTTTTCCAAAACTGATCATGTACTTAGTAACAAAGCAAATCTCTACAGATTCAAAAAAAAAGGGAGTAATCCCCTCTACCATATCAGACTACCATGGCTTAAAGTTAGAATTCAACAACAACACAAACTGCAGAAAGCCTACAAACTCATGGAAACTGAACAATACTCATTTGCTCCATCATTGGGTCAAGGAAGAAACTAAGAAAAATTAAAGACTTCCTAGAATTCAATGAAAATGAAGGCACAATATACCCAAACTTATGGGACACAATGAAAGCAGTGCTAATAGAAACAAAGAGAACAATACAAATAACCAATGAAACAAAAAGTTGGTTTTTTGAGAAAAATCAATAAAATAGATAAACCCTTATCCAAACTAACCAAAAGGCAGAGCGAGAATATCCAAATGAACAAAATCAGAAATGAAAAGGGGGACATAACACATACGGAAGAAATCTAGAGCATCATTAGATCATACTTTGAAAATCTATGCTCCAGAAAACTGGAAAAATCTAAAAGAAATGGACAATTTTCTGGACAGATAAAAAATACCAAAATTAAATCAAATCAGGTAAAACAATGTAAATAGACCTATAACCTCTAAGGAAATAGAAGTAGTCATCAAAAGTCTTCCAACCAAATAAAAAGCCCACGGCCAGATGGTTTCAGTGCAGAATTCTACTAGAACTTCAAAGAAGAGTTAATACCACTATTCCTCAAATTGTTCCACACAATAAAAACAGAAGGAACATTGCAAACTCTTTTTATAAGGCTACAGTCACTCTTATATCCAAACCACACAAATAATCAACTAAGAAAGGCCAATCTCCCTCATGAACATTGATAAGTACTCAATAAAATACTGGCAAACTGAATCAAAGAACACATCAAAAATAAACAAACAAACAAAAATTGTCCACCATGATCAAGTAGGCTTCATCCCAGAGATGCAGAGAAGGTTCAACATATGGTCAATGTCATCCATCATATAAACAAACTGAAAGAAAAAAGACCATCTCATTAGACACTGAAAAAAGGCTTTGACAAAATCCAACACCCCTCCATGATAAAAAGTCATGGAATATAGGGATAAGGAATATAAGGAACATACTTAAACATAATAAAGACAATTTACAACAAGCTGACAGCCAACATCAAATTAAATGAAGAGAAACTCAAAGAGAGTCCTCTAAAATCAGAAATAAGACAAGGCTGTCCACTCTCCCTATATCTATACAATATATTTCTCAAAGTTCTAGCTAGAGCAATAACACAACAAAAGGAAATCAAGGGGATAGAAACTGTAAAGGAAGAAGTCAAACTTTGACTATTTGCAGATGATATGGTAATATACATAAGTGACCCCAAAATTTCTACCAGGGAACTCCTATAGCTGATAAACACCTTGAGTAATGTGGCAAGCTACAAGATTAATTTAAAAAAATCAGTAGCCCCTCCTATATACAAATGATAAACAGGTGGGAGAAATAAATTACAGAAATACCACCCTTTACAACAGCCACAGATGACATAACTTGAGGTAACTCTAACCAAAGAAGTAAATGACCTATATGACAAGAACTTAAAGTCTTTGAAGAAATAAATTGAAGAGGATATCAGAAAATGGAAAGATTTCCTGTAGTATTATGAATGAGACTCTGAGCCAAATATTGGGGGAAGGCTGAAATATCAGAGAGAGGAAGCACCACAGTCAATTCTCACCCAGCTGTCTTGCAACTTCCTGAGCCTCACTCCTGGTCGCTTCTGCTGGTTGCTTCTGTCAGTCCTTCTGTCTCTCTGGGTTTCTACAGCCCTTATATACCCATCCAGGTTAGGATTAAAGGCATGTAGCCTTGAACTCACAGAAACAGAAGAAGTTCTGTCTCTGGAGTTGTGGGATCAAGGGTGGAGGTCATCACTCCTGGCTCTCCCTGTGCTGGGATTAAAGGTGTGTGTGACTGACTCAGCTGTTTATCTTTGTATTCAAGGTTTAAGAATTTCCTGAGCTGTCTGCCTAGGATTTGACTGGGTGCTCTCTCCCCAATATTCAGCTTTTATTAAGTGTGTAATATATATCCACAATCTCCCATGTTCCTAGATAGGTAGGATCAACGTAGTAAAAATGGCAATCTTACAAAAAAACAATCTACAGATTCAATGCAATTCCCATCAAAATCCCAACACAATTCTTCACAGACCTTGAAAGAACAATACTCAACTTTATATGGAAAATCAAAAAACCCAGGAAGGCCAAGACAATCCTATACTTTTGGGGTGAGCCTGGATTGGGGTCAGGAGTCAGGATTGCCTCTATGCTCAGGGTCCTGCTTTTCCCCTTGGAAAGCAACAACACAGCCTCCAGGGACAACTTGAAGCAAGTAAGTCCACTTTTATTATGGAAGGAAGACCTTAAATACTTTTTCCCTAGACCCTTCCCCCAGCCAGGGGAAAGGGCTTTGATTTGCTAGTATCTGCAGCTGTGTGTGGGCCTCTCCCTGGTCTAGGAATGTGGTTATCTAGACTGCCCTTTTCAAGGCCCCAGACTCAGAGCCCAGGTTGGCTTACTTGGAAATTCTTAGGAACACTTAAGGCACTAGTTATCACCAGTTTGCACTGGCTGAGGCCAGGCTGGTATCCAGGCCCTTAGAATCCCCAAATTCTACAGTATGCACTAAAAGAAGTTCTGGAGGCCTCACCATCCTGACTTCAAGCTTTACTAGAGGCATAGTAATAAAAACAGCTTGGTATTGGCATAAAAACCGACATGTTGACCAATGGAATCGAATTGAAGACTGACATTAATCCACATACCTGATTTTTGACAAAGAAGCCAAAACTATACAATGGAAAAAAGAAAGCACCTTCAACAAATGAAGCTGGCATAACTGGATACCAACATGTAGAATAATGTAAATACATTCATATTTATCACCATGCATAAAACTCAGGTCCAAATGGACCAAAGACCTCTCAACTTCTTGAACACTTTGGCACAGGAGACCACTTCCTGAATACAACACTAATAGCACAGACACTGAGAGCAACAATTAATAAATGGGACCTCCTGAAACTGAGAAGCTTCTGTAAGGCCAAGAAGATTGTTAATAAGACAGAACAACAGTTGAGGGACGGATGGAGGAGAGCAATGAAAGAGATATGGTGACAGAGTGAGCTCTCACTGGGTTGGGGGAAACCTGGTTCTAGGGAAATCCACAGGAACCCACAAAGAGGTCCCTAGCAATGCTGGAGAGGGTGCGTGAACTAGCCTTCCCCTGTGGTCAGATGGGTGACTACCCTAACTGTCATCGTAGAACCTACATCCAGTGACTGATGGAAGCAGATGCAGGGACCCACAGCCAAACACTTGGCCAAACTCCTGGAGTTCACTTGAAGAGAGGGAGGAGCAACTAGAGGAGCAAGGGGTGTGTGTCAAGAACCAGAGAACCCATGGAGAAAACCACAGAGACAGGTGACCCCAGCTAATGGGAGCTCATGGACTCTAAACTAACAGCTGGAGAGCCTGCATAGGAGCTAACTAGGCCCTCTGCATGAGGGTGGGTGACAGATGCATAGATCAATCTGTTAGTGAGCCATCTGGCTATGGGACCAGGAATTATCCTGAATACATGAACTGGCTTTTTAGAGCCCACTCCCTATGGTGAGATGCCTTGCATTAATTAATGTCAGCCTTAATACAGTGAGGAGGGGGTGGATCCTGTCTCAACTTGGTATGCTAACCTGTGTTGACTATTCAAAGGGAGCCTTACGCATCTTTAAGGAGTAGATGGCAGGTGGGGGGAGCAGGAGAAGAGGGAGAAGAGGGAACAGTAGATGGTATATAAAAGAAAAAACTTCTTAAATAAAAAAAATTCTAAAAGGAAAAATTATATCATGAAATTTGCAGGTAAACAGAAATATAAAAATATTATATAGAGTGGAGTAACTCAGACCAGAAAGATACATACTGCATGCTGTCTGTCATCTGTGGTTTCTAACTCCAAATCTTCAGATGTAATAGCAGTAACCAGGAATTTTAAATAGCACCATGTGGTAGGGACACTAGAGAGATAGCAGGGTATGAGTGACATGAAGAAGGAAATGGGAGAAACCAGGAGTGGAGTTTTAACTGGGGAAGGAGGAGGAAGAACAACACAGAATGAGGGGGACATCATTTCAAAGAGTATTTGAAAAATTAAGTGAATCATATTATGTTATATTTACCTAATGTTACATAAAATACATATATTCACATGCGCGCGCGCACGCACGCACACACACACACACACACACACACACACACACACACACACACACGATCAGTTCAAATGATACAGAAAAAAAAACCTTTGGCAAAAACTAACACCTATTCCTGATTTTAAAAAAAAAAAACCCCTGGGGAGACTAGGGTGAAGGGAATGTATATCAGCATAACCTGCTGTTCATCCTAAAGCTAAATGGATGAAAGTTCAAGTGAGTCCCAATGAACTCAGAACACAACAAGGATATGTATGCTCCTCACCCCAATTCTATATAGTCCTTGAAGTACTAGCTAGAGCGTGAAGATAAGAGAAAAAATTGAAAAGAAGTCAAAGTATCCCTATTTGCATATAATTTTTTCTGTAACTGAAAGATCCTAAAGACTCCCCTAGATCTGAAAAAAAAAAAAAAACAAAAACCAAACCTTTCAGGAAGGTGGCAGGTTACAAAATCAACATACACAAATCAATGGCCTTCATACACACCAAAGACCTGCACAATATCCTTAAATTTAAATAAATAAAATACCATGAAATAAACCTAACCAACTGGGCTTGTTTAAATAAGAAATGTCCTCCATAGGTTCTGATATTTGAATGCTTGTCCCCAGTAGGTGACACTGTTAAGGGAGTTGAAGAGAAATGATCTTGCTGGAGGAAGTATGTCACTGTAGGAAGGCTTTGATTGCTGGAGGAAGTATGTCACTGTAGGAAGGCTTTGAGAGCTTAAAGCCTTGCTTGCCCGACTTCCAAATTGTTCTCTTTGCTTCTTGCTTATGGATAGGATGTGCACTCACAGCTTCCTGTTCTACTGCCAGGCCTGATGCTGCTATGCCTCCCTGCCATAATGGATTCCTAATTCCTCTGGAACCATAAACTCAAAATAAATTCCTTCTTCCATAAATCACTTTTGGGAATAGAATTTTATCATAGCAACAGAAAAAAAACCTAATACACCAAGAAAAAGAAAGGCCTATAGAATAAAAACTTTAACACAATGAAAAAATTAAAGACCCCAAAAGATGGAGAGACCTCTATGCAAGTACATTAATAGGATTAACAGTGTAAAAAAAAAAGCCAACCTATCAAAAGTAATCTACAAATTCAATATAATCTCCCCCAGAATTTCAGAGCAACTGTTCACAGATACTGAAAATACAATTTGTACTCAAGTACAAATGACCTTGATTAGCACAAATAATCCTGAGCAATACACATACTGCTGAGGTATTCCCATGCCTGATTTCAAAAATTACAGAGTCACAGTAATGAAAACAGTATTGTATTTGACATAGGAACAATCAATTTTATCAGTGGAAATGAAACTGAAGACCCAGATATAAGTACATGCACCTACACCCATCTGATTCTTTTCAATATTTTTATTAATTAAAATTTTCCTGGATATCTTGATAAGAGTGATCCACTGTGGGGTTAGAAAGAAATCTGGTGCTAAGGAAACCTCCAAGAACACATAAGGTGTCCCTGGCTAGGACTCCAAGCAATAGTAGAGTGGGAGCCTAAACAGGACTTCCCCTATAATCAAATGAATGACCATCCTAAGTGTCATTATAGAACCTTCATCCAGCAACTGATGGAGGCAGAAGCAGAGATCCATAGCTAAGCACCAGGTTGAGCTCCTGGTCCAGCTGAAGAGAG
>PVIH01027570.1:0-16729 GCA_004025045.1 Sigmodon hispidus | reverse complement strand
GGTTAGGGTTAGGGCTAGGGTTAGGGTTAGGGTTAGTATTTTTATGTGTAGCAAACTTATTTGCATTATCACCCTTGATAAGTCATGTTTATGATTTTTATCTTCTTTATAAATATTGTTAACTTTTCAGCATTTTAAATTCATTTTACTTTTTTGATAAATACAAAATAAATAAAGAAGAAAAAAAGAAAAAAAATAATTTTTCTAAGCCTTAATTCTCTCTCCTGGTAGTGATACTGTATTTAACAAGTCTATGTTCATATTATATTACTATAAAGCCACTCCAAGCCAATGGCAATTGATAGTTTTAAAGTTTCAATTATTTTGTTAAACTAAAGGTGAAATTAGGTTCTCCAAGGATTAGCATAGAAAACATTAGCTACATATATTCCCAGAAAGTGATGCTTTATGTCCCCTTGCATCACTGATGGGCTATAATCAATGGAAGCAAAAATCATTTGGAGTTTCTTTCCTTTACAGGGATTTTCTGGGGACTGGAGAGATAACTTAGAGGTTAAGAACACAGGCTGGTCTTCCAGAGGTCCTGAGTTCAATTCCCAGCAACTACATGGTGGCTCACAACCATCTCTAATGAGATTGATGCCCTTTTCCTGCGTAAAGTCATACATTCAGGAAGAACACTATACATAATACATAAATAAATCTTTTTTAAAAAAATAATAAGGTAAAAAAAATTTCCTATGGTCTCAGTTTTTGGTTGACCAGATTGTAGTATCATATTTGGCCACTGGTTTTCAATGACTTATATGGTTTAGAAGTATACCCTAAAGGTCCAAGTACTTGAGTGAACTTTCTGAGACCTAGAAAGTCAAACACAGTATGTACTCACTCATAAGTGGATATTAGACTGCAAAGGATAACCAGACTACAATCCAGAACCCCAAAGAAGCTAGGTAACAAAGACCCTAAGAGAGACATCCATGAATCCTCCTGGGAAGGGAAAATAGATAAGATCTCCTGAGTAAACTGGGAGCATGTGGGGTGAGAGGAGGTGGAAAGAGAACATGGGGGAATTCGATGGTAGATTTGGGGGCTGGACAGAGAGCAAGAACAACTTGAAATAGATATCTTGATAGAGGGAGCTATTTTAGGGTTAGGGAGAAACCTGATGCTAGGGAAATTTGCAGAAATTCACAAAGATGACCCCAGCTGACACTCCAAGCAATAGGAAAGAGTGTGCTTGAACTTGCCTTCCCCTGTAATCAATTAATGACCACCTTAATTGTCATCATAGAACCTTCATCCAGCAACTGATGGAAGCAGATACAGAGATTCACAGGCTAAGCACTGGGTCAAGCTCCCACTCCAGTTGAAGAGAAGGAGGAGGGATTATATGAGCAAATGGGTCAAGATCCTGATAGGAAAACCTACAGAGACAGCTGACCCAAGCTACTGGGAGCTCATGGGCTCTGGATTGACAGCTGGGGAATCTGCATGGGACTGAACTAGGCCCTCTGAATGTGGATGACAGTTATGTGACTTGGGCAGTTTATGGAGCCTCTGGAAGTGGGACCAGGATTTACCCTAGTACATGAACTAGGTTTTTAGAGCCCATTCCCTATAGAGGGATACCTGATTCAGCCTTCCTTGATGCAAGTGGGGAGGGGCTTGGTCCTGCCTCTACTTGATATGCCAGACTTTGTGGGAGGCCTTATCCTCTCTGAGGAGTAGAAGGGAGGTAGGGAAGAGAAGCTGGGGTGTGAGTGAGAAGAGAGGAAGAAAGGAGAATGTGGTTGGTATATAAAATTATATATATTTAAAACACTTTTAAATAAAAAATTAAAAATAAAAAGAGAGGAAGGTCCAGGTGTTGAAGACTTGGTCCCCAGTACTCTGAGGAGGTGATGCAACATTTACAAGCCTACACAATGTGGCCAGTGGGTCACAGACTGAAGCCTTCAAAACTTCGATACCCTCTCCTGTATAAAAGCTGAGTATGATCTTAAGTAAGTTTTGTCATAGTGAAAAAAGGCCACTAACACAATCACTGCTCATATGTAAAGACCCATTTGGCATGTTTTTCCAAAGTGTCTTCTCATCCCACACAGTGAGTTTCTTTTCCCCTTTTTATGCTTTCTTTTCTCTGCAGTTTATCACATCTCAAAAGAAAAGGTTGAAAATGAAAAATTGGTAACTCTATTTCTGACCTATGTAATAAAGCAAAAAGATGAAGGAAACTGTAAAATTTTTTCTCTATGTAGTTCTACTTAGCATGCTTGAAAACAAAACAAAACAAAAAACAAGGGGGACTTCCTCATTGGTGATCTGATTCATACCTCTGTGTGGCTCAGAGCACACTTAAGTCAAATAGCAGGGCTGTGCCTCTTCCTCATGGCAAAAGTGACTGTTGAACAGGTGTCCATGGTAACTTATTCAAGCTGCCATTTCCCAGCCACATTATTTTCTCTTAGTGTATTTAAATACAATCTGGGATACGTCACTCCTAAACTGCGCCTCTGTTTTCTTCCCATTCTATTTCTTCTATCATGCTACTCCCACTTTCCTGTGCCTTCCATCACTGCCTCCCTGCAGGTACTTAATCTCTGGTTCCTACAAGCTGATAAAGTCCTTCAGGGTAGAGCACCTGAACTATCCTATCAATTGTAAAAACAATGGGAAGGTTTTATAAATAAGTCAAGGAGTGGGTTACAGCAAAGGGATCAAAGGGTTTTTTGTTGTTGTTGCTGTTGTCTCTAAACATACCTGAACATCATAAGCAGAATAAGGTGGCAGATGAGGAGGGCTATGGTAGTAGGTATTGTATGATGCCACTTGGGGACGAGCATAGTAAGAAACAGTTGGATGGGCTTCAACAGAGCAGTTTAGTGATGGAAGTGTAGGGTTCTGCAGAAAAACAAATTAGAAACAATATATTACATACCAGCATCATTGGATAAATGGTTAAATAAGACATATCACAGACATATCACCTAGATAGATAAACATTTATATTTATATATTTATATATATATATAAATTATTGATATAATTGTGTGTGGCAAAAATATTATTGATATAATAGTAATATAAAAATAAAAATATAAAATACTGATATTTGGTGATAAATACTTATATTTAGATAAACAAAGGCCTATATTTAGTGACAGCTGGGGAATCTGCATGGGACTGAACTAGGCCCTCTGAATGTAGATGACAGTATACTCTTATTTGTTTTATATTTATGGGTGCTTTGCCTATATGTGTATCTGTGTACCGACACATATGCCTGGTACCCAAGGTATCAAATTCCCTAAAACTGGAGTTACAGATGATTGTGAGCAGCTGCCAGGTGGGTGCTGGGAACTCCAGGTTCTCTAGAAGAACAGCTAGTCCTCTTAAGCAATTTTCCATCTCTACAGCCTCTATTGTTATTTTTTAAGTACTGTGGAGCTAGAGACAAAGCTCAGTGGTGAAGTATTTGCCTAGTATAGGCAAGGCTTTGTGGATATAATCCCCACTACTTCAGAAAGAAAGGCTAATGTGATAAATTAATGTAGAGTGCTCTAGTTTATGTTTAAAAACCTCAGTTACATTATTATTTGTGTAAATGCAAAGAAGTTAATCTGGAAAGATTCTCAGCAAACTGTTATTTAAAGTTACCTCTGCAGAAGGGAGCAATATTAGGAAGAAAACAAAAACTCTTAACTTTCTATTATATATGCCAATATTTTTTGCAAGTAATCATATTGGGTCATTTTCCTTAAGCTTTAAATTTGTTTTAGACCTATGTATTTTATGTGTATGAGTGTTTTGCCTGCATGCATGTATGTGCACCACATGTATACCTAGTGCCCACAGAGGTCAGAAGAGGATTATCAGATTCCCCAGAACTAGAATTACAGATGGTTGTGAGATACCATGTGGATACTGAGAACCCATCCTTTGTCCTCTACAATAGCAACAAGTGCTCTTAACCACTGTGCAATCTCTCTGATCCCCTCCACCTTTTGAAAAAGAATTATATTTATTTATGTGTGTACATGCATGCATGTGTGTGCATGCATCTGGGTGTGAACATGTGAGGACAGTGTCTGGAAGATCATAAGATGGCATTGTATTCCCTGGAGCTGGAGATACAGATGGTTGTAAGCCACCATGTAGGAAATAAAACTGAACCTTGGTCTCCTGCAAAAGCAACAATGCCTTTAACCTCTGAGCCAGTAGTCCACTCCCCACACCCCACAACTTTTTAGCTTAAGAAATTCAAATCTACAGAAATGTTGAAGTCATTTTGGTAGCACTTTCATTATTTTTGCAAATAAAGCTGTGTATAAATGATTTCTATCTTTACTTAAAAAAAAAAACCTACTGCAGGTATAGCCCTTTCAGAGTTAAAGCCACTGTTGTCAGAGATCAGCTCATTAGTTTCCAAGTAGAACCGTGCTTTGTACCATATGGATTAAAGTGCAGGGCAAGTGTTTTTCTTTCCTATTTCCCATGTCATAGTGCCCTCTTTCATTTTTGTGGAAAGTCAAGAGCTGAGTGAAAGATAGACTTCTTCCTTCCAGTATGTATTGACAGACACCACGTTAACACCGAGCAGGAGCTTCCTCTGGAGCAGGGAAAACATGTGGGTAGGATTTGGCAGCAGCACAAGCAAGTATGTCAAGGTGTTGACAGGGAAACTCCATTACAAAAAGTCTGAGCACAGTTTTGCTGCTCTGTGGCTTGGGGTGGATTACAGTTCAGAACCCTAGGGCTGTAAGGAGCTTCAAGCCTCAGTCATTACAATGAACCTCGCAGATGACTCTCATGTGGGAGAGGTCTGAGCTCTTGGCTTACTTTACAGAGTAAGATCTCTGAGAAGCTCCCTTATTTTTCCACCAAAGTTCTAAGAAGACATTTCGCCCCTAAGGAAGTACTAGAAAGTAAGTTTTTTTGGTCTCCTGTCCACTAGAAACTTTCTTTGCCAGCTGTTACAAAACAAAACTCTTCATCCAAATAAATCAAGCCTAACCATAGGAACACAATCTGTAAAAAGATTTTTGTATTCAGTAGGTCAGGAGTACAAGATTGTGTCTGAAAGAATGTAGTATGTTAATTATTACTGAGAAGGAAGCACAAAATATAAAAAGAGGATTGAGTGAGCACAGGAAAGATGCTGAAGGGTCCAGGCTAGAGAGGATAGAGAAAATGGGCAGGGCAATAGAATTGAAATAGATGGGCAGGGATGGAGCAACATAGATGGCCAAAGAATTATCCACTTATATTTCAAATAGATAATAGGATTTTAAAGCATGCTTGTCAGTATTCATGGGTACACATAGGTATGTGTGTGTGTATGTGTGTATGTTTGTGTGTGTGTGTGTCTGTGTATGTCTGTATGTGTTTCAGTTGAAATAATTCTGAAGCTCAAAATTTAAGATTCCGGGGCTGGAGAGATGGCTCAGCGGTTAAGAGTACCCAGGAGTCTGCTCTTCCAGAGGACCCGGGTTCGATTCCCAGCACCCACATGGCAGCTAACAACTGTCTGTAGTTCCAGTTCCAGGCAAACACCAAGGCAAATAAATAAATAAATAAAGTTAAAAAAAATTTTACGATTCCACTCCCCATTATTGATCAGTAACTTTCTGAGTTCATCATACCAAAAGTTACCAGAAGGCACAGGAAATGGTGAAAGTGATCTACCCTGACAAAACTAAGTCTACTGAGACAATGGTTATAGACTTTGGAAAGAATGCCACTTTTATTCTTCTCTAACTTATTCTAAACCAGAGACAAACTGTACAGATACATTCACTTTTTAAAGATTCATCTGAAGTTTTCATATCTTCGATCAACAAACATTGAACATTTCTTTAGGATCGCTCTCAAGCATTTATGGTTAGGGTGTGAAGATATCCTTTTTCATTTTAGGATGTTGCAACAATTCTGCAAATAGTGGCTCCTAGCCCATTGTCTTTAAGTGCTGCCAACTCATAGCACGTGGCTCCTATCCTTCCATCAGCCATCAACACCCCCCACCCTCCACCCCCACCCCGAGCGCTCACACACACACACACACACACACACACAGCAGACTCCTGGGTACTGTAATGAGGGAGCAGACATTCCAGTCACCAACTACATTTGGACCTAGGTCAAGGATTTTGTTTTGGCTCACATATTTGTACTCTGGGACTTCCTACATGATTTTCTCATCTTGATGATATCATCTCCTTGGCGGCCTCCTGTTCTACCCCCACTAGAATTCTCTTATTCCGTGAACCAACTATCTTTTGCCATGATTTTTGCTTTCATCTTTTCATTCCCTCCATGTGTCTTTGACAAAGCTTCCTGGCTCATGGTTCAATGGCATTAGGTATTATCTTTCCTCTCCACCTTTACTGTGAAGGAAGCTCCCAAATAGCAGGTAGTGTTTGTTATAAAACTTGAAAAAGCAGAAAGGGCTGGACAAATGTCAGTTTGGGGAAGAAGGATAGAGTAGAAGGAGCCAGACTGATCTGGGCTGCAGTCTACTTTCTGCTACTTAGTTCTTACTTAAGTCTGCTTGAGCTATTTTCTCATCTGTTAAGTGGTTATAGTACGTAATATCTACTAGAGGTGAGCACTGAAGATATCTGACAGAGATCAAACAAAAGTAAATGCACAAAGGCCTTTGTGAAGGGCGTATGGCCACTACCACAACCATCAACAGACTCCGCTATCGTCTGTACATAAAAAACAACTAAAATGAAGAATTCAGAGATAGGCCCATGTATGTGAGATTAATTTATTTTTAACAAGAAAACTGAGAGATAAATAGGGAAATAGCAGTCTCTTAAACATATGTGCTGTAGTAAACCATACATCTGATAAGAGTTTAGGATCTCCAGTAAGAGAATAATACTCATAACTAAACCGCAAAAAGAAGAAACAACTGAAATAAAAACAGGCAAAGCTAGGCATGGTGGCATAAGACTATAATCCCAGTGCTCAGGAGGCTGAAGGTAGGAGGATTGTACATTTGAAGCCAGCCTAGGCTATAGCATAAAACCATGTCTAAAAAGTAGGTAGGCAGGCAGCCAGGCAGACAGCAAGGCAGGCAGTCAGGCAGATAGACAGACAGACAGACAGACAGACAGATAGATAGATGTAAAACTAGGATGAACAATTTTTCCTTGTCAGGCTTGGCATTACTGGCTATTATAGAAAGGCAAGTCAAAACTACAGTAGTGTGCCAACTAGAATCTTTTGTCAATGAGGATGTAGAGAAGTTGGAATCCTTGTATACTATTAGCAGGAATATGAAATCTCTAATGAGGAAAATGGATTAGCTCTTTCTCTAGAAGCTAATCATAAAAGCACCATATAACCCAAAATTTCCACTTCATGTTTATATTAAAAAAAACTGGACATTTACATGAATGTTTGTAACAGCATTTCCCCATGGCCAAAAAGGTAGAAACAAACATCCATCAATAAATTAAAAAGGTAAATACAATGTGACATGCCCGTAGAATGAAGTATTATTCAGCCATTAAAAGAAATGAAGCACTGCTATATGCTGAAAGGTAGACACATCTTCAAATGGTAAGTGAAAGGAGTCACAGAGAACTTCCTGTATTCTATTAGCCCATTTATAGGAAAGATCAAGAAAATATACACCATAATGGCTTCTGATGGTTCAGGACCAGAGAAATAGGAGTAACTAAATAATGGTTACAAATTTCATGTAATGAAAGGGACATAGGACTAAGAGGTGATAATCATGTGGCATTTTGAGTGTACTGGATCACTGAATTGTATATTTAAAGGGGTTGATGTTGTCATTGAGGTGTCCTCAAAGGTGAGGAAAATCAACTTTGGAAGGGCTTTATTTCTTAGAACACCATCTTCTAAATCCTTCCTTCTCACCAGCTTACAGAACTTTCTTAAAGAAAGTCATCTTTCTTAGACGCACTTTTAGTTTATATCCCAATTCCTTCTGCCCCCATGGAAAATTATCAAGTATTTCACTCAGAGAGATTTGTTAATATAAATTTCTACGTCTCTGGCATACTAGCCAGCCTATTTAAGATGTTACTATCTGGGGCTGAAGAGATGGCTCAGTGGTAAAGAACATGTATTGTTCTTACAGAGGACTCAAGTTTAATTCCCAGCACCAACATCAGGTGGTTTACAGCTGCTTGTAATTCCAGGCCCAGGGATGCTCCAACTTTAGACACATGCACTTATACAGACATATAGATAAATACACATAAATAAACAATAATAAACATATAAAAATAAATAAAATGTAACTATCTTAATCTTGAAAACAGAAAATAAAAAAGGGACAATGCTTCTCTGAAAATATGGAAGAAAAAAGCCTGATATTTTTTAGTACCCTGACTTTATGGGGTAAGATCAGAGTGAGGGACACCTTGAAGGTAAAGCAGTATTTCCTAAATGTAGCATTTCCTACCCCCCTCCACACTGAGTAGGAAAGCCCTTTTTCAGGCAATCCTCACCACTATGAGACTCTTTTGGGAAAAGCATCTGAGAACAATGGCAACTCTTTTTCTCTACAGAAGCCTCAACCCAGAAAGAGCTATGGCTCCTAAAGGCTTCCTTGGACCCCAGGTGACAGGAAATTCTTCTCTTTCCTAGGATGACAGCTGGGTCAATGCTTGCCTTACACCTCAGAGCTTAGGTTTTCTGAAATAAGAGCAGAGGAAATGAGAAATGTGTGCACAGGCAGTGGTGAAGAGGGAAGGATAGACTGGGGATGGACAAGGAAGGATTCCTCATGACATATTCACCAGTGGAATACCTAATATTCTTAATCAGGTCAGTTCAGCTGGACACTTTTGTAACCAAAACACCGTTGTTTCTCTTATCCTAGGTGCCTTCCATTTTACCATTACTACCTTTTTGACTAGCTATCTGGGATCAGAGTAGAAACTATTATTCAGGGTCCTGTTTTAGGGGACCCCAAAAAGGACATCAACAGCCAACAGTCTAGAAATTGCCTATCTCAATTCCTTGGATCAACAGAAAATCGCTTTTAGGCACAGAATAATTTTCTAAGGATGTGTGAAGCAGTGGTTCTCAACCCCACCTACAGATCACCATCTCCTAGAGAGCTCTCAAAAAACCATTCACAAATGGGTTTTCAGTTACACCAAATGAATCAGAATGTCTGCAGAAAGGGCTCAAGCATGTGAGTTTATTTTGTTTTTTAATACTCCAGGTGATTCTAATATGAAACCAGGTTAATAACAATGACTCAAAACTAACAGCTCCATAATTTGAGATTAACATTTACCAGCATAGCAAATAAATTATTAGAAATGTTTTGAAAGCAAAAGAATAGGGCAAATACTGTTATCAAGGAAGCATACATTATTGAGGGTTCTGAGTGCTGGTGTGCATTTGCAGTCATGCACACAAATACACAAATACAGAAAAGATTTCAAAGAGAAGAACAGGAATGTGGGTAGGCTGGGGTTGAAGGCAAGACCTGGCAAGCAGCTTAGCCTGAGGCTGAGTCTTCAGGTACAAAAAGAAAAAAATAGCCTAGATGCTTTTACTGGAAAAACTCCATGGTAGAATTCTTGTAAGAAGCTAGAATTAATCTTTCCTACAGCTAAACATAAATTTTCTTCCCTTCACTGTTTCCCAAAGATCATTACGGAGAAAACTAACTAGGAAAGTTTCAACTGAAAGTGTGAGGGAAGAGTATAATAGATTGTTTGCACAACCAGAGTGAATGGGAAGTCTGAAAGCCCCTCCCACTCATTTCTCTCCCAAAATATGCAGGATTACAGGAAGTTCATGTTAAAAAGGAATACATACAGATTGATGGCACTCCTCACTCCAGCTTAAGATATTTGAAGGCAGCTGCATATGCTACATTCTGGTTCTTCCCTTGAAATTATGTGTCTTCTTTGCCCCAAACATCTTATAAAATAGAAAGCTGCTTTCTCTCTTACCATATCCTTAAATCCTCCGAGGACTGCAGCAGTAATGATACCCAGGAACAGGCCAACAATGTTGAGGATAGTGGCAGACCAGAGTAGGTGGTACAGGTGGATGATATCCTGGCAGCTGTTGACATCAATGTATTCATAGTAGCCACCAGTGATTTCCACCCTGCTGCATGAGGAGAAACATGCTACAGTCAGTCTCCTAGGAAAAGAAAATCTTCCTCCCTTGCCACCACTACCAGGATCTGATTGCTGTGTAGCTCAGGGGAAAAAAGGTCCCTAGGAAGACAGAGAGCTGTTGTAAAGGGTATCATTGTAATTTGCTTGAAGTGTGTAATATAGCAATAAATCTAAGTGTGATTGGTGTTTGTAGTAGGACAGGCCCGTAGGGCCAGGGATATTGGCTCATGCCAGTTGCTAAGGCATGTATATAATATACTTCCTTATGAACCAACTTGGAGTTTGCCTGAGGGCCTGGTGACAGATGCTGCCCAATGTTCCTGATTGCTCAGAATCTACCTAGCAACAAGCATTTCCCAGAGTTCCTGACCATTGAAAATATGCCTAGCAACAGATGCTGTCAGATCTCCTGACTATGTCTTGCCAATGAAGGACAGCTATGTAATATCACCAGATTGTGAGACAGCCTGGGTGCTGGGAGGAGGGTATATAAGGCTCTCTCTATTGTTGAATAA
This sequence comes from Sigmodon hispidus, assembly GCA_004025045.1. Classification (NCBI taxonomy): domain Eukaryota; kingdom Metazoa; phylum Chordata; class Mammalia; order Rodentia; family Cricetidae; genus Sigmodon; species Sigmodon hispidus. The sequence continues at coordinate 6,123 of PVIH01027570.1, read as the reverse complement.
AGAAGTTAGTCCTTTTCAACTGATTTCCAGGGTCTGTGTCATTGACTCCATACATTCTTGCCCCCTTCCCCAAGGGAAATGTTAGGACCCAGCAATAGGAGTTGATATAAAATGTTGTTGCCTATTAGACTCTCATAACTATCACTAGCACTGATCCTAAGTGACATTTATTGATACATATTATCTACCAGTTACAGTGCTTAGCATTTTACATATCTCACTTCAGTAAATCTGAGCTGTCCAATATGGTAGCCACTAGCCATATGTGACTATTTATTAAGTAACATTTTAAGGTCAAGCAATTAGTCTTATTATGTTTCAAGTGCTTCATAGATATATGTAGATAGTGGTTGCTGGATTGGACAGAGCATATTATAAAGTATTTCTATTATCACAATAATCAGCACTGTAAACCCTTACAGTATTCTACAAGGTAGAGTAGTGGTTCTCAACCTCTGGATGAGACTCCTTTAAGGGTCAAATGACTCATTCACAGGAGTTACCTGTGACTATCAAAAACACAGATATTTACATTATGATCCATAACAGTAGCAAAGATGCAATTGTGAGGTAACAATGAAAATAATTTTATGGTTAGGGGTTACCATAACATAAGGAATTGTAAAAAAGATCTGAAGCATTAGGAAGGTTGAGAACACCTAAGGTAGTAACTTCCACTTTTCAAATGAATGAAATAAAGCACAGGGAGGGTAAAGAACTTGGTCAAGTCATTAGTGGCAAAGCTGAACTCCAATTGAGGCTTTGAAGACTTCAGTGTTTCCCCTTTCAAACAAAACCAACCCTCCAAAAGTCCAATGTGCTAATACACTACTAAAACTGAGATATAACACAGGAGTATTATGTCCTTGGAGAGGTCTTCCCTGGCTATGTTGTCTAAAGATGCCTATATTCAGCCTAAGTACTCTGAGTCACATTACTGATTTGTACTCTCTGTCCACCAATACATATGTGGAAGATATAAATCCCTGCAGATTCTGCATCTACAAGTTTAATCAGCCATGGGCTAAAAATTTAAAATGGGCATCTGTACTGAACATATATAGACTATCCTATTGTTATTCCATAAATAATATAATATAATAACACATATCATGACATTTACATTGAATTAGAAATTATAAGTGATCTAAAGGTGATTTAAAATATATAGAAAGCTGTATGTAGGTTGTGTAGGTTATAGTATCCATTTTATGCAAAGAACTTCAATATCTACAGATGTTTGTATCAGTAGGGAAGAGGGAGCTAGAACCAATCATCTCCTTTATGCTGAGGGATGAGGGACAAGATAAACTCACAGGTTTACTAAGATAAACTTGGGTGGGATAATTTCTTTGGTCTATCTCTGCTCTTTCTGGGGTAAATAGACATGTGTTCATATCTCAGAAGAAAACTCATACAACTACCATGTATAGCACACATTTGGTCCTGCATAAATACCCAATAAAGGAATTAAATGGAAATTCCTGCCCTTCCGGTTATTGCAAAGCAGCTAATGTGAAACATGGTGCTTAAAATTAAACATATAGGGGGCTGAAGAGATGGCTCAGAGGTTAAGAGCACTGACTCTTCTTCAGGAGGTCCTGAATTCAATTCCCAGCAACCATATGGTGGCTCACAGCCATCTATGATGACATCTGGTACCCTCTTCTATATATTGTACAAATAATAAATAAATCTTGAAAAAAATAAATAAACACACAATGAAATGTCCTAGCATCCGAAGGCTATTGCATGAAACTTCCCTGTTATTGGAATACCAAGAATGAAAAACAAAATAAAATCAAGGGTTAATTTCCAAAATAAACCAGAGACGGATTACTCATGCAAGAATACTTTTTTAAGTTTACAAATCAATTTAACTTAGTAATCTTTAAAAACAATTTCTCTGAAGAATTGAAATCAGTGTGGTTATAAGGAAGACTATATCAGAATCACCAATGTATGTATTTAACATGTGTCTGCCTGTGTGTATCAAATGTATTCTTTGTGTGTAGTTATGAATGTATGTGTGAGCTTACAGAAGCACCAGAGGGCATTATATCCCCAGAAATTAGAGTTACAGGCAGAAGACTGACCTTGGTTTCTGAAGCATCCATATCAGGCAGCTCACAACTGCCTGTAATTCCAGTTAGCTACTGTGCTATGTTTCCAGCCCCTTATAGTAGAATTTTAAGAGTGCTTGAAGTCATCTGAATTTAAATTGAGTTTTAATATTTTTAGGAATTTATCTGAAGATCCCATTCATAAGCATACCTTAAGTATCTCCTATGAGTTTGGCACTGGCAGTGGGGTGCCAGAGAGTGTACACATTACTTATAGCCCCTAAAAGATGCAACTATATCAGCTCAATCCCTTTGAAAAAGGCAGGTATGTGTCTAAAACTGACATGTTAGTGGGTTCAGGGTCATCTGACATCCTCCCAATTATCTTTGCCTACTTCTTAGGCTACTGAGAGTAAGTGAATACATAGTACATATAGGAAGGCAGTATAGCCTGGCAAATTCAGGCATCAGGCTGCATTAAAATCCTGGCTATAACTTATCTGCTGCCTGACAAAAACATTTTTAACTTCTCTGAGCCTGGCAGATTTAAAAAGAATGTGCATAACAGAGCCTCATAGGTGGTTTGGTGTAAGGTTGATGACCTGAGTTACATCCTCAGAACCCACATTTTAAAAGCCAGATGAGGTAGTATCGTAATCCCAGCACTTCTATGGAGATGGAAAGTGGAGCCAGAATTGGCTGAAGTTTATGGGCCAGCTAGCAGAGGCAGAAACAAAAGAGGAGACCCTGCCTTATTAAGATGGAAGGTGACGACTGACCCCTGTGAAAGCTGTCCTGTGATCTCCACACATGTGTGGCACATACACACACACACACACACACACACACACACACACACACACTAAAATTTAAAAGTCTGTGTATAAGGCAGCACTCTAGCACATATCAAGTAGAGAGAATCTTTTTTTCCCCTTATGACAGGCACTGTCTGGAAACATAATTCAGACCTCAACATGGAGTTGTGAGTAGTTTATTTAGGAGTATATAATAATTATCTGGGACTTGATATGGAGCATTTGCCTAGGATGTATAAGTCCCCGGATTCCATCTTTGGAACCTCAGAAAAAGAAAAAAAGTAGTCAATTTTCCACAGTATGGTTGGTTTCATGTGAGTGGGTTCATCAGCTATTTAGTTTTAAAAAACTGAACCATGAAGCAAAGGAAAATTATTGCTTAATTATAGTATGGATTTTAGCAAATTAATGTGGTTTGCTTCTATTTGAGAGGCATGATTTTATTTGGTTCACTTTCTGGAAAAAATTTACGCTAAAATTGTATCTTCTGCCTTCCTATTGCCTTCATCCTTGGGCCTCCACGATTACCAGGCACTCCTGCCAGACTCTATCGATGTTTGATTAATCTTCCTAAAATGTTTTCTGGAACTTAGAGCTATTCGTTTTTTTCAAAACTTTTTCATGGCTCTTCATTATCCACAAGACAAAAAAAAAAAAAAATGATCCAGCGCTGATGAAAATGCTCAGTGGGAAAAGACACTTGCTGCCAAACCTGATGACTTCCACAAGTTGCCCTCTGATATGTATATTTGCAGTGTGGCATGTACACACACACACACACACACACACACACACACACACACACACAAAAATACATAAATATATAGTAAAAAAATTAAATGAAAAATTGTCCAAAATTCTGTCAGCCACAATCTAGATTAAACATGGAGTAATAAAATACACATTCTAACTAGTCCTAGGAGGCCCAGACTGGAAATGCTGGGAGTTTACTCAAAACGTTTGCTCAGATTTTTTCCTTCTAGAAGGTACTGTCTTCAGTTTCCAGACCTTCTTAAACCCCCATTGCTCAAAGCTTCAGCACGGCATTTACAAGGACTCCATTGCCCACTCATTAGATTTTCCCCTAAAGCCTCAGAAAGTCTTTTCTTTTTAGTCTGTCGGTTATTAGTTTTTCATCTAAGCTAATATATATCGAGAGGCTGCTCCATGCTGAGTGGTATGCCATGCTGCTCCATGCTGAGTGGTATGCCATAACCAAGCCCAAGGCCATCATGATGTCTGTCTCTGTTAAACTTGTAACCTCTTGGAAGCGTGGGCCATCTCTTACATCTCTTTGTGTTTCTCTTACTGCCTAGAACAGTGCTAGAAATGTTAAAAGAGCATAGATGAATACAGAGTAAATGAGTAAGTAAGTGCAAACCCTGATTGTTGCATTGATCATGACAGTGCTCATTAGGTATATGCTTGCTTTCCCTTGCACTCCACTTACTGGGTGTGCCTAAAGAAGTAGAGGACCTATATTCAAATTACTATTTAACACAGGAAGTGGCAGCTACTCTTGGGGAAAGCAAGAAGACATCTTTCTGTTTTTCAATAAAAGAAAGTCAGCTTGAAATGGTAATTCATCTTCTCCTCTTCTCTCTCCATCCCTCCCCCCCCCTGTCTAGTCTCCCTCTTTTCCTCCCTTCCTCCCTGTATCTCTCATTCACCATATTTTTAAATTCCCCTTCTGGTAAACTAAGTTTCTAAAGAACACAGCACATGGTAGGAATGTCATAGAGGAAATGAGGATCAGAAGTAAGCTGTCCTCTATCACTGTGTTCCCAGATGAGGCAGTACACAAACCACTCCATTTCCTTCAGGTTACACACTGAAAACCAGTGATAGTGACTTGACCTCTTCAAAGATAAGTGACTAGATGGAAGGACGAAAGGTTGTGAAAGGCTGCTGCAGAGAAGCTGTGTCCTAGAGAAAGCCACCTTCCTGCACAAGGCTAAGTGGAATAATCTATGTTTGGTATTAAACCTCACCATCCATGACGTCAGTGAAGGTCTGTGGGTTCGAGGGGACAGTAGACACTCTGTTTCTGTAGCACTGTACAAATGACTGCCTGATGTTTTTGTTCCCACTTTTTTTCTTGGCCTCCTTTCCAGGAAATGGACTGGAGGAGCTGGCAATTGATTAAAAATAGGCTTCATGCGAGGAAAACAAATACGTGTTCGGCAAAATTAAAGTCTCCAAGCCTCAGAATGCTGGTTGCTGGCTATATTTAGGCCTTGAAACTCTCATTGGCTCTGGCTGGGAAAAAAAAAAACTGGTTCAAGGAAAAAGCTTTCCCTTCATTGCCAGTCTGTCCCCTATTTAGTCTTATAGTTTCATTTGAACTGGTAGAAATATAAGCAAATCCTTTTCTACTGTTTTTGTCCTTGGGATCCTGACCACACAGACTTGGGACAGGTCACTGAGAGATGCTTGGGTCTAACTTTTAGATGCAGGGTAGATTAAAGCTAAGCTGGAGCCTGAAGATCTTTTGGAACAGCATGACACCTGTCAGTTGCCTTGTCTAATAGTTTCTTTTCCTAGTGAAAAAGTCTTTTCCTGGTCTTGTTTTGTAGTGGGTTTTGTTACTGTTTTAAACAGGGTTTCTCTGTGTAACAGCTCTGACTGTCCTGCAACTCCCTCTGTAGACCAGGCTGGCCTTGAACTCACAGAGATCCTCCTGCCTCTGCCTCCCAAGTGCTGGGATTAAAGGCCTGCACCATCACTACCCAGCTTGTGTCTCCATTTTCATTAGTTCTTTCTTTAGTCCTGCCCATGCTGGAGGCAGGGGATACTGAGGAAATGGAATCATATTGCCTGCCCTTTAGAAGTCCAGTACAACTTCTTAACAAGGTCCCTTCTTACAAACAAAGCTGGTATGAGTTGGTTTATAAAAGTGAGTTACTGTGAAATTTATATCAACAGAAAGATAAATTGGGTTTGAGTCTCCACTAGAAAAAAACTGGGAGAAAATATTCGTTTGTGGGCTCAGATAAATGGGATTTAAGTAACCTTTTATGTACCTAATCCTTTTTCTAAAATATACCCATTGTAGAGATAAAGACCCCCTCTGTGTTCTCCAAGGAGAGAAATCACTTCTTTATCAGAATAATTTATTTGTGCTATGTGCATTAGTGTTTTGCCTGCATGTATGGCTGCGTGAGGATGCCAGGTCCCCTGGAACTGGAGTTACAGTTGTGAGCTGCCATGTGGGTGCTGGGAATTGAACCCAGGTCCTCTGGAAG